>JAHFWL010001011.1:0-74176 GCA_021292165.1 Shinisaurus crocodilurus | reverse complement strand
AACATCTTAAAACATCTTTAAAACATCCTTAAAACATCTTAAAAACATCTTTAAAACATCCTAAAATTCCGCCGGATAGGCCTGCCGGAAGAGTTCAGTCTTTATGGCTTTTTTAAAGTCCAAAAGACTGACAAGTTGACGTATCTCCTCCGGCAGGCCATTCCATAATCTGGGAGCAGCAGAAGAGAAGGTCCTCTGGGTAATGCTAGTCAGCCTAGTTTTGGCTGACTGAAGCAGATTCTTCCCAGAGGACCTAAGTGTGCGGGGTGGATTGTACGGGAGAAGGCGATCCCGTAGGTAGCCTGGACCCAAACCATGTAGGGCTTTAAAGGTAATAACCAACACTTTATACTTCGCCCGGAAACTGATTGGCAGCCAGTGGAGTGCTTTTAAAACTGGTGTGATGTGGGCACCCCTAGGTGTACCAGCAACCAGTCTGGCTGCCATATTTTGCACTAATTGAAGTTTCCGGACTAGGTATAAAGGTAGCCCTATGTACAGAAGTGAATATGTTGAAAGGTTTAGTCTATAGCCTTCCTGTAATGCGTGAGGCCATGTGCCTTTTTAAAAGTGCATGTACATTATGGCAACATGTGTCAAGGCTCCATACTATTTCTAGTATAGATAAAGAAAGATGTGAAAATACCTCTTCTGTTCTTGAGTAGAAGTGGGTACATACTATGTTTCTAAGGAATTAAAATAATGTTATCTATGTGTACAAATGTGCTCTCTTCCTCTGTCCATTTGTATCTCTCTGTTGAAAGACCCCACTTGTATGTATGCATGCATATAAGTATATATAATACATATACAAAAACCATAGTGTGCACGGAGTAATTTGTCCCCTTAACATTTAGGACATTTCCCCGTGACTCTTTAAGGTCTGTCCTTATGGAATCAAGACAGCAGGGAACCCTCATATGAACTTCACTCTCCTCGCTTTCCAGAACTCCTGCTCATTAAAAAAAAAAAAAAAATCTAAGTGGAGATTCAGTGGATAGCCTACAGGTTGAGAGCTAGTAGGAGCTGCCTTAATATCATTATAATAAAGTCTTCGCACATGGATGTGAGTAGGTGATAAACCTGGGAAACAACAGACGTTTGTCCATGCATGATCTCTTCTGTTTATCTGGCCATTCTGCTGTCCTAACTTTGTTCTCAGCTGTTCCTTTTGTATCCTACAGTTATTTTCCATGGTGATTCTTTTTTGTGTGTAACATAACTAACCTTTCCATTTTTCACCCGATCTCTTTCACTTATTCAGAAGTGATCCAATGACCGGCTGCTTGATCTCAGTAGGGTTACACCAATGTGGGTAGTAGGTTGGCCATTTACGTATTGCCAAAAAAGAGGAAACGCTGTTAGATCTGTCTGTCTAACAAAAAGAGGACAAAAGAGAACACAGATTTGCATAATATCTGTACATATGCAAATTTAGAAATGATGACTATAATTTAAATATATAATAATCTCACCATAGTGAGGAAGACCATGACCCTGTGTGCCTCCTCTACCGGCTGTCCAGGTGCTAACTGTTGATGGGCAGCTTCAAGGCTGCTGCTCGCCCTACTTATGGTTCTTTATCTTTAAGCCAGACATGGACTGGGCAGCCCTTCAGATAGATCAGGGCTCTCCAATCTTGGCTCCCCAGATGTTGCTGGCCTACAGCTCCCAGCATACCCAGCCAGCATGGCTAATGGCAAGGGATTCTGGGAGCTGTAGTCCAGCAACATCTGGGGAGCCAAGGTTGGAGAGCCCTGAAATAGAGGATGCCTTCAAATAAAGGACTCTTTCCCGACAGCCCTTCAAATGGAGCACTGTAAAGTAGGACACATGGCCACCCTAGCGGGTTGTCAGTCACTTCCTTTTCTATTTCTGTCCCATCTGCAGGGTGTCCCTGAGCAGGATGGTAAGCTTATTGAACTTAGTTACACGGCCAGCTAAAGATATATTAATTCCTGATGCAGAAAACCAAAATGGCCGTGCACTTATGCAAGTCTTGTTCATTTCTGTTGGGCTTGTGCAAGATAACTTCCCAGTGAACTGGGTTCCATGGGTTAGATCTGTCTGTCTCCCACTCTCTGCCTTTAATGGACTCAAAAACTGTTGCCTCATCTTACCTCATGGGAGGGGCAATTAATAATAACTTAAGGCACACTCCTATAGCTTGTTTAGACAGAAAAAAGACCTACAACTCTCAGCATGCACCAGCCTGCTGTGATGGCTGGGGCATGCTGGGAGTTGTAGGCCCTTTTTCTCTCCAATCATGCATAGGATTGTGCCCTCAATAATGTTAATAACAATAGACTGTGAGCAACAACTGTCCTTCGTTGTGTGGGGAAGATATATCTGTTCTGAAGGATAGCTCAAGCTTAAAATGTCATCTTAATGTGATCATGTTTTCCCTGGTTTCTGGGGGTGGGGTTTCCTCCTTTAAATCTCAAGAGATTCCTTCAATTTTCTCTAATTAAATTGTCATCTTAATAACATATTGGCTAGGCACCGGGGTATGAGAATCCCTGGAAATTAATCTTTTTAGAGGATTATGGGTAGATTTAAGCTGCATTGTTGGATTGAAAACTGCAGCATACCTCCCAAACAGCAAAAAACAAAAACAAAAAACCACCCAACACCCACCTCTGGTTTATTAAGAGAGCAGTGTTACCATTGTTGCAAAGATACATAATTCCAGGATTGTCTTGAAAAAGTTGTAAAGAGATGAAAGGCCTCTCTTGTGTTTGTGGATACATAAGGAACAGTTATAGCCCAGCTTTTAAAAACGGAAATGTATCACTTTCTTTGCCTCACCTGTTCAACTGAGATAATCAAATATAGCCTCAATTTCATAGTGATTGGGTTGCCACCTTTTTCTGACATAAACCTTGTGCCTTTAACAGCCTTACAGGCTGAAATTAATCAGGGAGAGCTTTACATAACCTGCAAGAGAAAGCTGCTCCAGTTGAATTTCTGCCCTTACTTTAGCTGTTAAAAGCACACCATCCCTGTTAGGAGGGGAAAGGGGGCAATCCTATATAATGGGTTGGAAATATCCCCCCAAATTTCAAAGATTAAAATAGGGATACACTTGAAATGCCTCTATTCTCATACTGAGGATCCTTGTCTGAGCCTACATCATTCATTTTCTCCACAGTAGCCTCTTGTCCACTAATTTAAAAGGCAACTGGATATTTTGTTTTGTTTTTACTTGGGTTAAAGATATATTAAAGAACGCACTTGTCCTATAAGCTCAAAATTAACCTCACTAGCTGTAGCATGTGAAATGGCTGACTTTAAACTACATGGGGGCTGCATTCACACACGTGTGTTCACCACAGACAAGATGCATCTGCCTCTCCACTCCCGCTGCCACCCCACTAGAGACCCCTGGGTAGGGCACTGAAACCTAAAGGGAAGACAACTCTAGCAATTCACACTAGCAAATGTTTAGCAAGGCATCTCCAAAATGCAAATAATGTATTTATTTATTTTTTAAATGTGGACAACGGTTTACCAGGGACAGGTACCAGAAAACAGGGGATGTGCCTGGTAAACAGGCACAGCTGGGAGTGTATCAGAGGAATGTACTTTTTGCCGTCTTTTCTTTCTTGGAATGTATACAATGAATTCTTGTACAAGGATTCACTCTGTATTTTACTAAGATATGACTATGTTACAGGTTCTACGGTTGCTCCCTTATGGCACAAAATACACTGGGTGTCACAAGTTAAATCTACAGTTTTCAAAGTTTTAAAGGAGGCATGATTTTTCTACGAGTTTATTGAGCCATTCAGTTATACGGTGGGCCAATCATATGTTTTGCATGGTATCTGCTGACTTGACTGGCCATGCTGAAAGTCGCTGGGGCAATGGTCAATTTGGGGAGGGGAGGCTTTCCTTTGAACTCATCAAATTCTCCCTGCCCACGCAAAACATTCATTTCACTTGGGGCATGCTTTCCTTTTACAGGCCAGGAGAGTTTGATTAAATAAATACATTTGAATGCACAATCCGCCAAAGCCTTCTCAGGTACTACAGTGCCCTGCATGTTTCTCAGGGCGAACATGTAATGGCTGGGAGTTTCCAGAGCTTATTTTAAGAACCATAAAAGAAGTTCTCACCATTCCCAGCCATAACAAAGAAAGTTAAGAGTTTGTTGCTAGGATTTTAAAGCTGTATCCTACTGAGCATTCAGAGATAGGCTGGGTTACAAATCCAAACAGGGCCGGTGCAAGGCAGTTTGGTGCCCTAGGCAAGAACAGATATTTAGCGCCCCCCCTTCCCACTTGAGGCCTCCCTCCCACCCTATGCCCATTATGCTGATCCGCATTCACACACACACACACCCTTCCTCTCCAGTCCTAACATGTTGTTTCCAGCTCCATCGAGATCAAGGGGGTTTACTTCTGTGTAAGTTCTTTCCACGGGCTTCATTCAGCGGCCCCCGTCAGCTGCCGCCGCCACTCCTCCTCTCACGTGCGGCAGATCTCCTCTTTGCTGCCGTCCACCTGTCGCTTCTCTTCCAGCCCTTTGCCACACTGCCTGCATGCTCACATCAAACTTTGTTTCCCCGCCCAGCCGCCTCTCTTTTCTCCTCTCCTGCCGCGTCACGGGGGGGACGGGACACACACACATTATTAACTGCCTTCTCTTTCTCCTTTGTCTCGATCGATTTGCTTCAAAAGTGGGCTCAATTTCCAACTCTTTAGCGCTGTATTTTTTTCCCCAAGGCGTTTCTGGCGCCCCCTTTAGCCCTGCGCCCTAGGCAGCTGCCTAGTTGGCCTAACGGTAGCACCGACCCTGAATCCAAAGAAAGAAAGATATAAGATCTGATCTCAATACTTAAAAAGAGTTGAATGCTGATAATTATCACACTTAATTAAAATTATATGCATTTGGTAATCTCATATATATATGACAGATAGTGGGCTTGTTTGCACCACACGGGAACCGCAAGTCCCCCGCGGTTCCCATGTCATGTGCACGCCGACTAGGGGTGCCCCCGCGGGACAGCCGCGGGCAGGACGCACGCAAAGTGACCATAGTCGGTAGAGGGGTAAGCCCCTACCGCGTGTGGTCACCGTGCTGTCCGAACAGCGGGCGGCCGTCCCGCAGGGTCCCCACAGAGACGGCAGCCCAGAGCGGCCGGAGCCGCCGCCGCCGCTCCAGCCTGTAGGGGCAAACGGCCCCTCTGGGCATCCCGGGGCCCCACCCCCTAGCGCCGGGAGGCCCGCACTGCGGTGTGGGGACTACGGGGTCTGCCCACGCGCGCGGGGCGCCGGTCGTGTGCGGCGCCCCTCTGGACCCCACGGACGGCCCCGTGGTTCCTCCCCCGCCAGCAGCCTGGGTCGTGTGAACCGGCCCTGTGTGTATAGGGAGATTCAACCTCGAGGCCCTGAGGAAACACATATGCAAAGAAGTTCTCCAGGAACCGGAATCTCCCTGCAGAAAGGCCAATAATCTATTGGACAGAGAAGGTGGGCACGGAGGGGGAGGCCTGCATTCAACCCCCCCCAACTTTCCTCTTTTCTTTTCTCCTCTTAAAAAAAGGTGCTGTTTCAGAAACGCTGGCTCAAAGACATGCACACTCAGCAGCCACTTGCATTCGCATTTCCTCCTGTGGGATGGGAGTGCTAAAATTTAACATTGGTGCAGTATTGCAGAGATCATGAAAAGAACTGTGTTTCTTCTGTGCTGATGAATAGGCCTTCCCTGATCTCTAAACAGACCTATTATTACATTTTGTCCTTCTATAAAGCAATAATATGTTTCTCCTTCTCTTTCTCAGTTGGCAAGGCCTTCAGGCAATGGAAATTTATATCCACATTGTTTTTGTTAAGAACATGGTGTTTAGAAGGCCTGTTAATTATCCATGAACTCTTAAAAGGCCCAACCCTTTAAAGACAAAGCTGGCAGTGAATTGCCTGGGGACCACCCTTCCGGCCGAGGCTCAAAGGCACTTCCAAGCTCACTACACTTCTGCTGTTGAATCTCTTTCAAAACAAAGGGGTGGCTGGGTCTTTTCACAGGGATTTACTCCTCTTTGATTTTCCCTGGGATCTGGAGCACAGCAGTTGGGCTGTAACAAATGTAAATGTGTTTTCTAACATTCTGAAACTCAAAAAAGACGTAGCACTTTTGCCAGGGGAGGCACACACTAAACTGGTTCACATGAGACAGCACAGCTCATAGTGGGTTATTTAAACCATGATGAGCTGTGGTGCCCATAGCTGCCATTTTGAATATGCAACTGTGGAGAAAGCCCAACACAAGTCTGCACACACACACACAGTCTTCCCCTAAGGGAGGGGGCGAGGGAGGAGGGATGAAGTCACAGGAGAAGCAGCCAGACAGGTCGTCATCCCCAACAAGGAAGAGTCTCGGTGGAGATCCACAAAAAACCCAGGAAGGACCATCAAGGACCATCAAACTATCAGGGCAGTCTCAAAGAGCTGTGAAGTACCAGTACGTCACCTTCTCCCCGGGCAGGAATAAGCCCACCTGACACGAAGGGGCAGGCATAAGCCCCACCTGACCTGGAGGGTGTGGAGAGCGGGAACTCAGGGGTAGAAAACCCCTCTCCCTTCCGGTAGAGGGTTGTTGGGAACCCAGGGTACGTCGGGGCAAGATTCGTCCTTCAAGCGGCAGCCCGAGTAAGCCATTCTCATCCCCGGATCGGCCGACCCGGAGCCAGGCTGAAACTGACTAGCGTAAAGTCTCTGATCTGAGGTAATTGACCAGATTCAATCCGCTAGCCTAGGAGCCTGTTCATTGAGTAACGCAGGGGTCAACTAAGGTTGTGTTGACATTGTAGTATTCCTGGAGAGCTGTTAGTTCCGCTCTGTGTTTTGTGTAAACAAATAAAAGCCTTATTTGGTCATTTAAAGGGCTTTGGTTTCCTCTTGTGCGCGAAAGCCTCTCAGGTGGTCACCAGTGCTCGTACGGGCTGTATCTCAGTGCCGGTTAACCCGTTAAGCGCCGAACTCACGCAAAAGATCCTGCTAGTGATCCTTCACAGCAACCCTGCTTGGGGATTGTCATGTTGTGTGAACCTGGAGAGCAGGGGTTATGTGAGGATTAAACAACCCTCACATAACCCATGGTCTGTTCTTGGGTTCTAGGCATGACACAACAACCCCCGAGTGGGGGGTTGGATATGCAAAATGGCAGCCGCACATGCCCCACACATGCCGTGGACTCACTGTGGGTAACCCATGCTGGGCTGTCTTGTTGTGCAAACTGGCCCACTGTGCAGGGGTTCTTCCCCAAAGTGTTGGAAACCTTGCAGGGTTTGGGGGCACATTGCCTCCCTGGAACCCTGTGGGGGCTACACCCCTCCCCCCATTGGAGGGTAGCTACTGCTGGATGTGGCTGCAATCACATACCCTGCTTCCCAATGACCCAACAAATAGCGTTGTGGTGCTGCTGGAAGCCCGATTCTGCTGGAGACAAGGTGCATGCTCCCCATGTGTCTTGTTTCCAAGCAGAATTGCTGGGATGGGGGGGCAGCAATGGTGGCAACAAAGACTGGGTAGGGCCTGCACACTTGGCCATGGTGGGGCAAATGATACCCACCTCAGGCTTACATGGTTGAAAACTTATATAGGGGGATGTAACATGATACACACCACGCAAATGATGACATTTTGGCAAACAGCTACATAGGAGAAAAATGGAGCCTATGATCATGCATATGATGGGGTGTCCCAAGCAACACATCAGGGCAGTTAAAGAGCACTGTGGCTGCAATGTTATGCATACATATTTGGGATGAAGTCCTATTGAACATGCACAGGATTGAGCCACACAAGACAAATAACCTGAACGTAAATAATCTTTATTATCTAGGATGTTAGCATGTTTTACTTTGGCAGAATCATGTCCAAAGAATAAAAAAGATAAAGGGGAAAGGGAAAAATGTATAAACCTAAGGCTATTGGCTGCCTCTCCCCGCCCCTTTTCCCTGGAAACCACCAAGGAAAAAGATTGTGTAAATTTCCTGAGCAGTTTGTTCCGATGCTAGAAACCTCTCATTGAAACCCATCGCTCCTTGACCTACTTGTTTTATATCAACATTATTTTGGTGGTTTTAATGGATTCATATTTAGTTCCTGTTGTTGTATTATTGTTGTAATTTACAAACTGCCTTGAGGGCCTTCTGGATCAGAGGGCAGGTTGCAAATAGAAACATAACATGAACAGCAAGGGATTTCGAGTCAAAATATTTATATTTTGTGGAGAGAAAGCCTGATCATACACGGCTGAACCCTGACATATTTTCCCCCCTTTGACCGGTTGTACATGGTCACATGCATAGCTACATCTGCATACCCTCAATAGGGCGCATTTACATCTACCCTCAAGGAAGTGCATAAACATTCTGAAGGTGGGGAGCAGTCTCAAAGAGCTGCAAAGTACCCCAAAGTATCCAGGAGGTGCCAGCACCCAAGAGGTGCCACCACCCCGCAGGGCGGAACCAGCCCATCTGGTCATCAAAGGCAGGGAGGGGGCAAGGGAGGGTAGAAAAGGCAAGTCCTCAAGAACAAAGGGTTGGTTGGGAACACGGTGCAGGCTTGCACGGATCAGGTCCCTGGCTCCGGTCAGGACCAAGCAGCTTCCAACCCCAGGCGTGACACCCAGACCGCTACGTTAGTTACACAGACCGCTACATTAGTTCAGTAAGTCAGAGTCTCTGATGTAAGGTTATTTCTCTGTATTACGCAAAGCCTATACCTCGTATGTGTATTGAAGCTTTCCGCTTCAGCGATTTTTATGAACTCTGTTGTTTATGGTGTGAAATTCCTGGAAGTCTATTAGTTCCCGCTCCATTAAATACTTAGTAAAAATAGCCGCTTGCTGTCTCAATACGATTCAGAGTCAATGGTTCATCACGGTTGGGTTTAAAGCTCACGGAAGCCGCGTAAAGGGCATTTCTTCAGTGCCGGTTAACCCTTTAAGTGCTGAACCCGTGCAAAGGACCAGTCCCGATCCTCCACATATTTAAACCATCAAAGTTCATTGTGGACCATAGCGATGCCACAAATGTGTTGCAGCCATGCCTAAATATTTATTTCATTTATTTAAGAGGATTTCTATACCACTTTTCATTTTTTTAAAAAATAAAAACATCCCAAAGCACTTTACAATATTTATTTACAAATATAATTTTTTTTGTATTTTTCTGAGGTTTTTTTTAAATATATATATATACATACATACAGTTGTATATATCCATAGGAATGTATATGAAAATACAAGGGGCAGAGTGATCCTATGGCCCCCTAGACAGCCATAGGGAACCATAGGATTCTTTGGATTCCCAGATCTGAGGCTGGAAAAAGAACTCCGAGCTCCTCACTCCTCATAGCTGGTGCTGAAAGAACCGAGCTGCTTCTCTGAGGTCATAAGACTGACCTTAGAGAAGGGGTAAAGGGGGCATTCCAGGGGGCTGGGAGGAGAGTAGACTGGGGCTGCCAGGATACGATGTATCCTGATGGTGCTCCAGCCTCCTTCCCTCCCCATCTGAAGCTCCGCAGCTACAGTGCCTTGCAGAAGTATTCACCCTCCTTTGACTTTTCCACATTTTGTTGTGTTACAACCTGGAATTGAAATGGATTTAATTGGCGTTAAACAAACAAACTGGCACTTCTTGGTTGTATAAGTATTCACCCCCTTTGCTGTGACATGCTTAAATAAGCTCACAGTCCACTGCCTCCAGAAGTTACGTACTGTAAGTAGTTGAAGGGAGTCTACCTGTGTGCAATTCCAGTGCCACATGATCTCAGATTAAATACACCTGTTTCTGGAAGGCCCCAGAGTTTGTTGGAGAACATATCTAAACAAACAGCATCATGAAGACCAAGGGGCTATTCAAAACAACTCTGGGATAAAGTTGTGCAGAAGGACCCATCAGGGTTGGGTTATAAAAGAAAAATCCCAAACCATGAACATCCCCCAGAGCACTGTTAAATCCATTCTTACAAAATGGAAAGAATATGGTTCAGCCACAACTCTTCCTAGAGAAGAAGGCTGTCCACCAAAACTCAGTGACCAGGTAAGGAAGGCATTAGTCATAGAAGCAAGCAAGAGGCCAATAGTAACTCTGAAGTTGCTGGAGAGATCCGCAGCTGAGATGGGAGAAACCGCCTATGGGACAACTATCACCTGGAGCTCCACAACGCTGGGCTTTATGGAAGAGTGGCAAGAAGAAAGCCATTGCTGAAACAAACCCATATCAAAGCCCATTTGAAGTTTGCAAAAAGACATGTGGGAGACACAGAAGGTATGTGGGAAAAGGTTCTCAAGTCCGATGAGACCAAAATTGAACTTTTTGGTCTTGCCGCAAAACACTATGCGTGGCTCAAAGCCAACAGTGCTCATTGCCCTGAGAACATCATCCCCACGGTGAAGCCTGGTGATGGCAGCATCATGTTGTGGGGATGCTTTTCCTCAGCAGAGACTGGGAAACTGGTCAGCATTGAGGGCAAGATGGATGGAGCCAAAGACAGGGCAATTCTAGAGGAAAACCTGTTTCAGTCTGCAAGGGACCTGGGACTGGGGCGGAGATTCACCTTCCAGCAGGGCAATGACCCTAAACACACAGCCAAAGTAACACTGGAGTGGTTTAAAAACAAGAACCTGAAAGTCTTAGAATGGCTCAGTCAAAGTGCAGACCTCAATCCCATTGAGAATCTGTGGCAAGACTTGAACGTTGCTGTTCACCAACAGTCCCCATCCAACCTGACACAACTGGAGCAATTTTGCCAGGAAGCATGGGCAAACATTGCAGGATCCAGATGTGCAAAGCTGACAGAGACTTACCCAAGAAGACGTGCAGCTGTAATTCCTGCCAAAGGTGCTTCTACCATGTATAGACTCAAGGGGGTGAATACTATGCAATCAACAAGTGCCAGTTTGCTTTTGTTTACTTAACTTTTGTGCCACAATAAAAATATTTTGCACCTTCACAGTGTTGAGTACTTTTTTTTACATCAAGTGGTAACAATGCCAATTGAATTCATCTCCATTCCAGGTTGTAATACAACAAAATGTGGAAAAGTCAAAGGGGGGTGAATACTTTATTTAAAAAAACTCCTTTCCAAGCACATTGTATTTAGCTGCTGAACCCAAGCTATGTTTTCAGTGTGTCAATTGCACTGGCAGATTGCTAAAATAAATGCGGTTACTTAATAAGCAGATGGTCTTTCTGAAAAAAAACCAACCTTTAGAGAACAGCAACCTTTCCCCTCACTCTCAGCCAAATTCCAAATATTTTAATAATCAGGGTCAGCGCAACTCATCAATCCTCCCTTCAGCTTGTTTGTTTTTTTGCCCATTGTTTCTGGATGAAGTACAACAGGAATAAAATCAGGAACAATCAATCCATTCGTGAAATCTCATTGTGTACAAATCATGCAAATAGTTATATGATTAGGACAGTGTGTAACTATTTCCTGAATTGCATGTCTGAAAAAGTACTCAGGAAATTTTTCATTCCCCGTCCAATGGGTTTCTTTGGGGATTTTTTTGCCACCCCACCCACTGTTGCTCCTTTATTTGGTTCCTTTGCTTGAATTAAATGGATTTGTATGTTCTGCATCCGCCTTCATTCAGGGTGGTGGTGGCTGGGGCTGTCTCTGTGCTTATCACATAAGCGGAATCCTGTCACACCAGCGAACATTACTGGTGTTGTGCTAGAGGTCCCTTATGCCACTGCAACATAATTTGCAGCGGCGGAAATACATTGTTGGATACTGCCCATTGTTTCTGTAAAGAAATAAATAAAAACATAATAAAAAAGAAGTATGTGCTAATACAGCAGGGCTGGGTAGCCTCAGGCCTGGGAGCCAAATCCAGCCCACCTGGGGTCCCCAGATGACCCCAGCCCCATCTCCTGGCCTCTCCCACTTTCCTCCAACTACCAGTCATCTGGATAGTTTTCCCCCATTCTAAAAGGCAGAAATGCCTCTCCCGAGGCTTAGTTGTTGGCAGCGAGACCTTTTAAGCTACAGTATGCTGATATTTTTTGTCCCTACCTCTTTTGCCTTCGTCCCCACCCACCACTGGAATGCAGCCTCCAAGAGCTTTTCTGACATTCAATTTGGCCCTTGGGCTGAAAGAAATCCCCTGCCCCTGTATTCCAGCAAAGGCCCCACTGTCTCTATGCCACTGGCCCTTTAATTAGTAGCTTCCTCCTTGCCCCTTTCTTTTAAAGCAGCTTCTGCTCCTGTGGTTAGTTTCTTCCTATTCACTTGCCTGGCTGTGACATTTCTGAATTGATCCTTAATTAGTCACTTACAGTTCCCTGCAAGATTTAATTTTGGTTTGCAGCCAGAGCAATTGCTCATTAACAGTACAATCCTATAAATGTCTATTCAGAAGAAATAGAAGTGGAAGACATAAGTTCTACTCCCAGGTGTGGGTATAGGATTGCAGCCTAATTTATTTATTTTTATGAGTGTAATTGGGATGATAAAATATCAATGGTTTTATGGCTGTTATATATTGTTTTGTTAATAGTTCTATGGCACATTGAGTGCTAGTTTGGGAGAGAAGGAATGCTGCCTACAGCTGGAAAATAAATAAATAAATGGTCTTCACACAAATGGCATATACAGAGCACATGCACAGGGGCTCTGGGTTACAGATAACATTTCACATTTTTCATGGCCGAGCAGAAAATGGTGCCCCCCCCCCACGCTCAGTCATGGTGCATAGTACCCAAGGCTGATCAAGTTATTTTGGCAGCTGAGGCAGAAAATCCCACAAGTTCGTATCCTGTAGAACTTTTTCTCTTCTGTAGAAAAAAAAAATACAGTAGTAAAAATGAAATAATGAACAGTTTGCTGCCTTTTCATGACATCCAAAATCAGCTTCCTGAGGAATCCACCTCATTCTGACTAACAGTAAGGCTTGCTCTGATGTGGAAACATGTACAAGCGTAAGGCTCCTGTGCTGTACCCCATGTAAAGTGGATGGGCTGGGATGCACTGTAAACTGTCCCAAAGGGGTGAATTTAAATATTTGAAATGCAGCAATATTGCAAAATTCTCCCTCTGCCTTCATTCAAAAAGTACAATTTAATTTTAATTTGCAAGTGGCGATAATGGGTTACTGTGTTTTGTTTTGTTTTGTCTTTGGGAGTAAAGAAGCCAAACCCTATAATGAAGTGGAATTTTAAAAACACACACACACACACAATGAAAAGTGCTGGTGTGGGGAAGGGCTGAGGGGTGGCCTGCTGCTTTGATCTTGGCTGCGGCTGCCAGAGCCTGAATCGCACGTTCCAACTTCCAACTGCTTGGAGGTTCCAGTAAGGATCTATAACTCCTTCACACGATACACACACCCACATCCTATAAGAAGACCTTGGAAAGCGTCAAGTAGTGTATGTTTTTTAGTGTGTGGGACTGGGAAGTTTCAGGTAGTGTGTTTTTTAATTTATCTTTTATCCAGCAAACACTTGACAACAACTATCACATCAAATGACCTCCATCAAATTTTGGTGTTCAATATATCCTATAACCTCCCCACCCCTTCTCCCCACTCTGAATATCTTCCTCCTCTATTTCTATAACTCTCCCTCTTCCATAACTCATATACAGTGGATCCTGATACAGTTCCACCATATCATAAAATTCTCGGAAAAACCTCTAGCTCTAGTTATTGTTTCTTCTAAACATGGTCCTCTCATTTGATGCAGCCAGGTAGTACTTTTCTATTTTTATCTATTTATTTATTTATTTATTTATTATATTTATATTTGTATTTATGCCCCGCCTTTTTTCCTGCAGGGAACCCAAGGTGGCTTACATAATCCTCCTCCTCTCCATTTTATCCTCACAACAACCCTGTGAGGTAGGTTAGGCTGAGAGTCTGTGACTGGCCCAAAGTTTCATGGCCGAGCGGGGACTAGAACCCAGATCTCCCGAGTCCCAGTCCAACACTCTCACCACTACGCCACACAGTTTCTATGACCCAGCCCCAGTAATCAATAGCTTTGGCCGTGCCCGTGCCCTTAACAGACACGTTATTTAGGCAATATATGGATATGGTATGGCAGGAGTCCCCAACATAGTGCCCGTGGGCACACAAAATCTTTTTAATTTTTTTTAAATTTTAATATATGTACATGGATTTCTATGAAATACATACAACTTTCTAGCAATTATACATAGACTTCAGCAAAAGCGGACCAAATATCCAAATCAGTATCCATCTGAAGGCAGCGTCTATTTGTCACCCATTCATATAACGAAAGCATTATAAGGTCCTCAATCCATTGCATTACAAGAGGTGAGTGTTTATCCCTCCAATTTTGTAATATCAGTCTTTTAGCTGTCGAAGAGCGCAGAGAATCCATTTCCCCTTCCATTTGTTAATTTCAATGAAGCAGGTAAATAATTTAAAAGAGCGTGTACATCAGTGAATATTAAAGACTGTTTCAGTACAAAATTTATCTGTGTAATAACCTCCTCCTAAAAAGAAGCAACTACTGGACATTGCCAGAACATGTTTAAAAGAAGCATTAGCTGCATTGCACCACCAGCAATTAGCTGAATGAGATTATCCTTTATTAAAGAGACATTGCGGTGTCCAATAGACACAAAACAAAAGTTTTACCTTAGTAAGACGACGCCTAAGATCCATAGATCTGACAGATAGGCACCAAAGCGACACTGATTAGGCATTTTGTGGTGGTGCCCACAGCAGTTTCTCAAATTCCCAAATGTGCCCACAAGTCCAAAAAGTTGGGGGACCCCTGTGGTGTGGTATGCTATGCTGTGGCTAGTTCCAGCTTCACTACTCCCTTGGAGCTGGATGGCTGTTAGTGGCAGAGTGGTGGACCTAAGTCCCAGATTTGTCTGTTTCACTAGAAAAGGCACATGGAGTCTATGCAACTGAAACTATCATGCAACTGAAGCTACTATTCCATGTTACAAATACCAACTGGCAACCAATACCATCCACATAGAATGATAGATGTTAAGCCAGAAGGGTTTTTGTTTTGTTTTGTTAATTGAATACAGGAAATGCTCTACGCAGTTATCAATACAAAGCAGAAAGATGTAAAATTATATCACTGCAATGAGGGAACCCCACCCCACGGATGTATTGAATCTTGAAATGTATTGTTCCAAAATGCTGCTACTTTGAATTTTGTGCTGGGAAGATGATGAATCAGTTGGCTGTCATCAGATAATAAGCTGTTAGCGCTGCAGTGTCTGCCATCAAAAGACTCCTTCCTCTGTTCCCCAGAGAATAAAAGCATGCCTTTCTGTCTTCCTAATGGAAGCCCATGCTTGTTAAAAGCTCACTTTAGGTCACAGTTACATGCTTTTTCTTTTCCCAGAAAACACAGCAGTCATGGACCATGAATTAAGAGGTCAATTGTTTTGTCACTGAAGCTGAAAATAATTTCCCCAAGGCAAGGTATTTGAAACAGCCTTTAAAATGTTTTTGGGTCTCCATAACATTAGGCCTTTGAAAGGAATGTTTTTGATACTTATCAAGGAAGAACCATCAACTGTGTGTTGATTTATTGCTATCAGTTGGTGTACCTTCTCTCCAAAAGCTTTACTGTTGTTTCGTGAACAGCAAGGACAGGTATCCCCATGATCCTTATCTACTAACCAAAGGAAGATGAAGTTGAAAACCTTTCAACCAAACCACATTGATAGTTCCAGGAATCCTATATCTTTTCTCTCTCTCTAGCCAGAGAATTTCAGATTTACTTGGTTATGATGCTAAACAGAGGCAAAATAATAATGATTTAAAGCACTTGGCTTTTCCTTTTTTTTACACACAGATATTCCAGAGCACAGATAAATTGAAAGGATTAAAATAATTCTCAAACCAAAGTTGTCACAGGTGTGGCACAGCCAAATAACAGAATGACAGGGTGTGTTCTTGTTTTAGGGGGTTCTGAAGTAAAATTGAGACTTGAAGCTAATCCACACAAAGGATTTTTACCTGCATTGTAATGCCTGGCTCACTGGACTGTCACACAGCATACAACTCAAACTTTCCTGTGGCTCGTGCTGGCTCAGCTTGTCTGAGCGTGGAAAGCTAAGCAGGGTCGGGCCTGGTTATTACTTGGATGGGAGACCCCTCCTCTAGTTTCCTGCATTGAGCAGGCGGTTGGACTCGATGGCTTTGTAGGCCCCTTCCAACTCTATGATCCTATCCTATGCTATTTCAGCCATTATTTCTCAGATTTCGTCAGACCAGTTTTATCATGACTTTTTAAATATATATCTTGTGTTTTTCGGCAGTATATATTTTGGTGTGTGCTAAGCTTGCAGTATTGTAACTTTTGTTCTGGGCAGAGTAGGAGTGGCTTCTGTGGGGCAGTGGGGTGGGTGGAGTGGCGCTGTGAGGAGGAAGTATCTTCCATGGCTGCCCTCAATTTGCCAGCAATGGGAGCAAGATCGGGTGTGTGTGTGTATTTATTTATTTATTTGTTATATTTATACCCTGCCTTTTTTCCTGCAAGGAACCCAAGGCGGCTTACATAATCCTCCTCCTCCTCAGGACTGGTGCAGGGCAGTTTGGCGCCCTAGGCGATATTATATTTAGCGCCCCCCTCTCGTGCCGTGGGGGGGCTCCGGAGCAAACCACCCCCCCGCAGCCGCCGGACCCCCGCCACCTACCTTCCCCTCGCCCTGGCCGCCTCCTCCGAGGAGGAGGAAGTGACGCGACGGGACCCCCACACTCTGTTTCTGGCCGGGGAAACCAGGGCAACAGGGCTGTTTAAGCCCTGTTGCCCTGGTTCCTCCCGCCAAAACAGCGCGGGCGGGGCTCCGGAAGCAGCGCGTCGAAGGTAGGTGGTGGGTGGTGGTGGTGTGGTGGCGGGCTGGTGGCGCAGCGGCGGGGCGGCCCGGCGGCGGCGGGCGAGGCGGCCCGGTGGCGGTGGCGGCGAGGGGGGGGCGGCCCGGCGGTGGGGGTGGTGGTCCGGCGGCGGCGGCGGCAGCAAAGAGGAGCGCAGCGTTTCTGCGCCCTCTTCAGCCACGTGCCCTAGGCAACCGCCTAGTTTGCCTAGCGGTAGCACCGGCCCTGCTCCTCCTCTCCATTTGATCCTCACAACAACCCTGTGAGGTAGGTTAGTCTGAATCAGTGACTGGCCCAAAGTCACCCAGTGAGTTTCATGGCTGAGCGGGGAATAGAACCCGGATCTCCCGAGTCCCAGTCCAACACTCTCACCACTACGCCACATGCGGCCTGCAGAGGTCTGAATCTATGACTGACACAATGTACCTCTTACATTGTTCCAAGGGCTGGGTGAGGAAGGTGACTTGTGGCGTGGCTTGGCATAGCACGGGCAACATGTTTTCCTGCAACGGGAGCAAGATCATGTGCTGCCTGATTTTTTTGTTTTTTAAAGGGCTGAATCTGTGAATTACCATGCACTCTTTTTGAAGGTCTCCACCCCTATGCACTATCACAGGTGAGCATGAACTCAATGAATTAAAAAAGAGAGAGACAGAAGTAAACAGAAGGTCATTCCCCCACAATTTCAGAGGCTTGTGTCCTGTGATTGCACAACAAACACAAACGATAGAACACATGTGACCTTTCCAACTCCTCCTACTTCTCCCACAATTGCATTTGTGTCTGATGCACATGTTCAAATCAGTGGATATTGCACTGTATTCATTAGTATGTGCCCCTACAGCAGCAGATGCATTTGCAGAAATACTATGACAGTGTTACCTGATAAATGGAAGGGGCTCTAGTGTAGATTAGCCCCTGGCTAGTCCATTTTGACTCTGGAGGAACACTTGGGAGACTCCTTATCTACTCAATTAGCTCTGAGCAGAGACAACTCTAAAGGGACACAGTGCCACTTGCTGCTGAGCTGAATGCAAGGATGCCCTGATAAGTTAATAGCTTGACATATCTAGAGGAATGGCTCCCAAAATTTGAGACAGAGCTTCATAAGGAGTGTGGACAATTGCCAGGGAGGCTCGCTCAAGCTTCCGTAGTTGTTTTCTCTTTAAATACTGGAGATCTTTCCGTGTACTACTGTATTTTATTTATTCAGGTTTTTTGTCCTGCTTTTCAAGGCAAAAAAGCTTCACAAAAGTGGCTTACAATATAGCTAAGTTAGTATAAACACAACTATTAAAAATCAATTTTAAAAACCACACACTTCCCTTCTAGTTCAAGTGATGGAAGGGAAATCCCTGACAGTCTTTCATTTAAACACCTGGTTTGCACGTAACAACAACCCAGAGGATGGGTTGGGTATGGGTTATTCACAACCCAACCACAAACCATGGGTTCTCTTGCTGGGTTGTCCGTAGTTAACAACCCATAGTTAAATCATAGTGCAGGGTGCACATACATAAGATCAATGATTCAACAACAACCCATACTCAACCCGTACTGTGGGTTGTCCTTACGTGTGAACCAGGTCAATGAATCTGGGAGGAATGCTGTTTTAGGCCACAATTGTGTGTGCGCACTGTCCTGGGAGTAAGCCCAATTGAGTTCAGTAAGGCTTGCTTTTGAGTAGACATGCATAGGATTGTACTATTCGTAAACTCCCCCCTTCCCGCCAATATGCGATCTGCTCTGGCATCTAGGATTGGACTGTTGTCACTAGCAAACAACATCAGTAATGAAAACTACACTGCATTTAAGAGGCTGTTGCCACAAGCTTACACCCACAGATTTAATAAACTGCTTGTGACAGTACACATGCCTGGAAGGCAGGGACTGGAGTCATGGAAGATCTATCCGTCCACATAGGAGTCCACATACGTGCATATAGGGGCGCTTTGAATAGTAGCAATCTTTGTGCAATTTTATTTCATGCTTTATTTGGGGAGGGGGCATCTTGTACAATGACAGTGAACCTCTTATGCTGGTTTCATCCTATGATAGTGCCGGTAGGGGTGGAGATTTCCAAAAAGAGTGCATGATAATTCACAGATTCAGGCCTCGAAAGGTGTGCATTGGCAAATACTATTAAAAAAGGAGGAGGAGGAGGGCATGATCTTGTTCCTGGTGCAGGCAATTCAGTGTTTTCAAAAAGAAAAGTGGGCTGTATTCCCTGGTTCTGGAAGTGTTTCACAGAAATACAGTGTTGTGAAAAAGATGCACAAAGGCACGTAGACTCACTGAAGTTCATCATAGCCTACAGAGCCTTAGAGAGCTATTGCAGCTTAAATATGCTCGTGGGATGTAGCTAGAGGATAGTAAAACACCGGCACCCAGAGCATCCAGCTAAAGTTAGTATTCATGACCAAGTTCCATTGAAACCATTGGTTAACCACAGCTGAAGTCTCATGGATTACAGTGGGATTTAGGGTGCTTCCAGATGAGGCTTTTACTGTGCAATCACCCTGCTTCAGGGTCAAACTGCACATTATGTTAGTTATGTAGCAGCATGTAGCTGACATCTCTCTTGCTTTCTTACTCTAGAGCAGGGCTCTCCAACCTTGGCTCCCCAGATGTTGCTGGCTGGCCTACAGCTCCCAGCATACCCAGCCAGCATGGGTAATGGCAAGGGATTCTGGGAGCTGTAGTCCAGCAACATCTGGGGAGCCAAGGTTGGAGATCCATGCTCTAGAGTGAGTGTGTGTGGTCCTCATTTGGATTGGGACCACCACCACACAACTGGAGGGGGAATTAAGTTAACCCTCCACCACCACTCCAGCCATTTGCTTTTTGAAATTCCTCCCCACACACGGGGGTTAAAAAAGAGAAAAAAGCCTCCACTGGCATCAATGGAAGGTCACCCCCCTTTTAAAAATTTATTTATTAGTATATTTATACCCCATTTTTTTTCCTTGAGGGAACCCAAGGCGGCTTACATAATCCTCCTCCGCCTCTCCATTTTATCCTTACAACAACCCTGTGAGGTAGGTTAGGCTGCGAGTCAGTGACTGGCCCAAAGTCACCCAGTGAGTTTCATGGGACTAAAAACCGGATCTCCCGAGTCCCAGTCTAACACTCTCACCACTACGCCACACTGGCTCTCTTTTGGTCCTGTGCTGCAGGCATTCTTTTTTATATTATTATTTAAACACACACATGGTGCTACAAGGATGCTGCAAAGCACCCACTTCAAAATGTCTGGAGAAGAAGAGATGTGTGGCATCCATGAGAGATTGACTGGGTTCTTCAGACAACACACTAACCCACACTCAAGGGTTAAGTGTGGGTTGTCGTTGAACCCTGGGTTGTTGCTGAAATGCCGGTTATCGTGTTGTCCAAACACAGCTGAAATAACAAACCATGGTGAACAACCCACAGTTCACAATGGGCTTGTTCACACGACACGGGAACCGCGGGGAAGCAGAAGTCCCCCGTGGTTCCCGTGTCGTGTGAATGCCGATCGGGGGTGCCCCCGCGGGAGGGCCGCGTGCGGGATGCACGCAAAGTGACCATGGTCAGTAGAGGGGTAAGCCCCTACCACGCGTGGCCACCCTGCCGTGCGAACAGCGGGCGGCCCTCCTGCGGGGTCCGCACAGAGGCGGCAGCCCAGAGCGGCCGGAGCTGCCGCTGCTCCACCCTGTATGGCCAAACGGCCCCTCTGGGCGTCCCAGGCCCCCGCCCCCTAGCGCTGGGAGGCCTGCACTGCGGTGCGGGGACCGCTGGCTCCACCGGAGTCTGCCCACGCGCGCAGGGCACAGGTCGTCTGCGGTGCCCCGCCAGACCCCGCAGACGCCAGCCCCGTGGTGCCTCCCTCGCCCGCAGCTTGGGTTGTGCGAACCGGCCCAATGCAACAACAAACCATGGGTTCTCTTCATGGACTGTTCGTGATTAACACGCCATGGCTTGTTAGCGCAGTAGGGTTCAGACAACACGATAACCCACGTTTCAACAACAACCCACAGTTCAACAACCCACACTCATCCCATACTCAACCTTTGAGTGTGGGTTAGCATGTTGTCTGAACCCAGAAATTGGGAAAGGGAGAGGACAATATTGCCACTCGGCGATGTCACACCCACTGCGTGGATGGAACAAAGTAAGATGCACTAGACACAAGTGCATCTCACAAGCACTAGACCCCCTGAACAAGTGTGGATAGTCAATGGGAATTGTGCTTTCAGCTTCCAACAGAAGAGCAATGGTTGGCTCTACCACCCTCTGTCTGGATGCACCCCTAATCACCACTAACTTTAGTTGGATTGGAAGCAAAGAGTAACACTCCCACCATGGTGCATACTGGACATGACCAGAGCTTCCTGCACTAGTGCATATTGAACCAGGCCAGATGCGTCAAATATTATCTTCTCTCTTGCAAATGTACTGTCTTTGACAGCGCACACTTGCTGATTGTTAAACAGACACAACCCAGAGTCAAAGCATGGGAAGTGAGTGATATAGACAGACCACCCGTTGCAAGGGGTTAGATGCGGAATACTGTAGACGTGAAGGCTGATACGTTCTGCAGTTAAGAAAATATTTCCATGGATCTGACGAGAAAGCTAGCGCTATAATTTACAGCAGTGACAGGAGGTGGGAGTGTTAGTATGCTGAAATCCAAGGCATTATTTCTGCAGTGACAATTATATATGCACACATTAAAACAGGGCTAAACTTTGGAAACTTATTACACAGCTGAATTTGAGCTGAATGTGAGCAGAGTGGTTCTCACACTCCCCCCCCCCACCTCCCAGCAAACCACTTGGAAATTGCTGGGAGTCTCAGCAGACCACTAAATAAACTTTTCATTCTACAAATCAAAGCACATGCATAACTCATATTTTAATAGCTGTAGTGTTGCCTTTCTAATGCAATGAACGTGTCTGTTTTTGTGAGCAAAGTTCTGTGAAGTTGGGTATAATATTTGTCAGCTTTTTAAGGCTACCAAAATTTTTAAAAACAACAAAAATGGGGTAGATGAGAACAATTGTTTATTAATCCAATGTGTTTTTAGACCCTTTTATGTATAATGGTCCTTCATCAAGGAAATTCAGAACAAATAATTTTTCAGACTTGAGTGTGCTGGCTCTTCAGTCTCCTGTGCTACAAAGCTTTTTAAGGGACAAATCAGTAGGACACACCAGCACTGTATTATGACAGTCATAGGCCCTCAGCCAGGGCCTTGTTAGCCTGTTTGATAATCTGGCCCTGATCAAAATCAACCTCCAAACAAAATAACCAAGTACAGGGTAAGTACAGGTATCCTTGACTGTTCTGCAACTTTTCTGCGGAGCACCTGAATGGAGCTTATGGACCACAGTTTCAGAACCTCTTCTCTAACATATTTTAAGTGCTAATTTTCTACATGCAGGGAGATTTTTGTTTGCTTTTTTGGTTTTTGGTTTTGTTTTGTTTTTTACACATGAGAGATTCAAAATGTGCAGTCTGAAGTAGTACAATCCAGGAATAATTCTACCATGTGATTTTGCTGAACATGTAGCTTTGCTCTCAGCTTAATTCACACAATCATTTTGGGGACTTCTTTTCAGACAGGTGGATTAAGATAGGTTATGCACTTGCACTCAAAATCACTATTTGAATGATTGCCAACATCCACAAAAAATACCTCAAGGTCTATGTGCATGCACGTTTCTTTCTAAACATGCACTGGATTGCACCCTTAATCGCTTAATAACAATACTTTCAAAGTCCACTTTTATTTCTAGTTCTGTCATCTGTACAGTCCAATCGGTGTAACTTTCTTACCCTGCTTGAATGCTAGACTATCCTGTATTTACCGTAATTTGTTTTCATATGCTGTCATTACATAGTTCCTTATGAAAATAAGAACATCTGCTTTGCTCTAATGAGTTGTTTTCCTTCAAGAAACAGTTTCCTTTTGATTCTGTGTGTGGGAAGTCGTTCCCGCCAGGTGTAAAGGCAGGCATATCTAGTTAAGTCAATGGCTTTTTAGCAAAGCCCAGAGGTAAGATGCCTGACTTCAAAATGTCTAGAGACAAATCCTCTGTTTATTTCTGACAGGATTATAAGAGGCCATCCTATAAGCTTTTCATACTGTTCTTCCATTAGATTCCAACTCTGGCTTAGAGGCTTTTGATGTGAAATGAGTATTTTAGTCTTCACATATTTTCCTTCTTGAAGCCATCTGCAGTACAGAGATCAGCTACTGATAATAGCATTTAGACTAGCAAGACTAAGGGCTTCTCTTCATGAGACATATAACCCGGTGCTTTACTGAGGCATTTTCTTCCGTTTTCTTTGCAGGAGTAAGAGAGTGTCCTTTACACGTGGTTTCCCCCCCAGGGTTTTTCTTTCTCTGCCTTCCTATATGTTCTATTACACAACCACAAGGTGGCGCTGTGCTATAGTGCAATTGCAGAAATACACATGCTTGTTTTAGCGCGATTTAGCAGGATAGCTAAATAATAGCTCAACATCCTTATTCTAAAAAAACAGTGGGGAAATGCTTGGAAAGCACGGGAGAGGCCCTGGAGGATGCTGACGTCGTGTAAAGCCCCCACAAATCACGCGCGCACAATAAATGTCTCGTGTACAAAGCCCTAAGGGTCAGTTTGCACATTATGGCTACTATGTGGCTGCCATTTTAAATCAGGTTGCCAGGTGGCAGCTCAGAGATTCTCCTCCGTAGTTCAAAACGTGCTGTTGAACCAAGAAGTGAGGTATAATGTAGAACTCCAGTTGATATAAGCTGGCAGAATTGGTAGAAAATTAGGAGAGACGTGGTGAATGGGGCAGTGGGGGGGGGGAGAGCATACCCCATTTGGCAGCATGTGTGTGGTGGGGTAGGAGAGAGGTAGGCCCGGGGGCAGCCAACAAGCAGGAAGGAAAAAAAGGAAGTTCTGGGGCTGGCTGCCAAAAAATAATTGCTCAGTGTAAACAGTTGAAGGCATCTTTAGAATGTCCTTATCGTAGAGAGCACTGAAGCTTTTGTATTCTGGATGTTTTCAAGGCAGCAGCTGTCTAGCAGCCAGCTATGGCAGAGAGACTTTTTTAATGTGGATGTTTAGTACAAAGAAAAATACAAGCAAGCTGACCAGAAAGACTGGAATTTCAGCTCCCCCAACCCCCACCTCCTTGGATTTCTTCCTCTCTCCCCCTCTCTCTCATTTTGCAAGTTCTTTAAACCAGAGATTATTGGGTCAGTGACTCTCATTATCCTTCCCAAGACAGTGTCTTCTTTTGCTGGAGCTACTGAAGAAATACTCTTACCTGTAAGTACTCTTCCCTATTCCCTTTCCTAATAGTTTCATGTATAAATGGGGCGGTGGTACAGAGAGTTCATGTTTGCAGGAAAATGTAATGTCTTGTTTTGAATGTTGCAGGGCTTCCAGGACCATGCTTGTCATAGAAAGGTAGAGGTTTTAAGTCATGTATCTGAATTCTGAAAGCAGTTGCTTAGGATGGGGTATAGTTGGTGATTGGGGAAAGCATCAAGTTCTGGCATTATCATCAAGGGATCCAATTAATTAATGTTATCCTGTTGTATCAATTCTCTTGGTTTACTAGTTTATGTAAGAAGGCAAAATCCTATTCAGACCAGTCTGTCTCCAGCAACCCACATGACAAGATCTTCCTGCTTTCTCTGTCACAAATGCTGTTTTTGAATAGAAGCCCCAGAGCCCTGGGAAATGTAATACCAGGACTTCCAGCCTCACCATACATGTGACCGAAGCTTAGAAACTGATTTTGGCACAAAATATCTAAAACTCTGAGCGGGACTGTATCTAACAGTCTTTTTGTTTAACAGGGTTTCAAAGGCTGCCCAAAATGCTTAGTAATCTTTTAGGGCACCACAATATATTTACAGTTTTTAACTTACTGGGTCATTTAATAAGGGAAGGGGGGGAATGATAAAGTGTAGTCAAAAACACTTTTTTGCAAGAAGATAATTGAATTATGAAAGAGAGACATTTCCTTCTTTTAACATTCACAAACATTTCTGGAAGCCACAGGACTCAACCTATTAAACAGAAAGGACAATGTGTGAGATGTACATAAGAGAACATGACTTTTGTTTAAGATGCCAAATTCCCTTAGCTTAATCAAATATCTTATGAAGTAACTTGTTCCACATTATTAAAATATTATTAAAATTATTATTATGGGCTACAGTCCAGCACATAGATTGCTTAAGATCTCATTGACATTTTAATGGGATTTAGGGTTTCAATCCTAAATACACTTATTAAGGAGTAAGCCCCATTGAGCTCAGTAGGGCTTACTTCTGAGTAAACATGGTTAGGATTTGCACAGCACACAAACTGTGCACAGGATTTTTGCCACTATGGATTGTAAAGTACTTTATCCATTTGAAAAGACTATTTTTTCCTGTCAAGCTACTTCTATTTCTTTCTTCTACCATGTTTCAGTAGAAACTGCATGGGCAGCCTTTCTAAAATATTCTCCTCAATTCTGAAAGGAAAATGATAAAACTTGGAATTATAATGTTTCTTTGATGTACTGCACCGAGGAACAAGAGTTTAGAATTTAGTAGTGAGATTTGTGACTTGCAGAGGCCATCTGGAGGAGAGAAGTAGAAGCCGCTGCAGAACAGACATTTGTAAAACAGTTTGTTCGGCAAAACTTATATTGGGACACAAACGAACAGCCCCCCCCCCCAATATGGAAATAATATTCTACTTGTGTTCAGATTTCTCTGAATAACTTTACATTTCTTAAATAAGGAAAGGAATTGCAAAGTTCTTTAAAAGACGGAGACTTTGTTCAAATTTTTCTCTACAAATGTTTGATCAGCTCCATCCCTGCAAATTTACCTGAGTGTTGTCCCTGTAAACCATAGTCTTAACCAAAAGGAATATGATGAATATCATCACTCCAGTCACAGTTCTGGGTTATATTTGAGCCAAAACTGAGATTGGAACAATGATATTTACCAAATGTGTTTTCCATTTTATATAGGTTAACCCTGTGGTTTAGTGCAGGGAGCCTCAAGCCCAGGGTGCAAATCCAACCCTCGAGGGCCCAATCCAGCCCTCTGTGGTTCCCCGGACGACTATGCCCCCTTTCCACTAACCACGGAGCGTTTGGTGGTTTCCCAGCTTTGTGCAATTTTTCCCCCATTCCAAAAGGTTGAAAGACCGCTCGTAAGGCTTCATTACTGGCACTAAGGGCTTTACGCTATAGTAGGCTAGTATTTTTTGTATGTTTGGCCCCACCCCCTTTTGCCATTAGTCCCACCCCTTTGACTTTGGTCCCACCCACCACTGGAATGCACCTATGGAGAGCTTCTCTGAAATTGACTTTGACCCTTAGGCTGAAAGAGGTTCCCCACTCCCGGTTCAGTGGAAAACAATAGCATTAGTAGGTATATTCAGCTCACGAATGGGCACAATCCAGCCTGATTAATGAAATGGCCATAGCTTGACCAATCCCTGGCTTGCAAATGGTGTGGCGCACCATCAAATATATGCTAAATGATGGGTGCATTGGAGGGTAAATCACACAATCGGCTTGCATGAAGAACGAACGCTTCCTCAGAAGCGCAATGGTGTGCTGGAAATTCACTACCTTCCATGTTGACTGGGTTCACACAACACACTAAACCTCAGTAAGTTAAGAGGCAGAGTGGCTTAGTGTGTTGTCTGAACGCTTTGTGGTGGTTTATAAGCTAACCTGGTGTGGCTTATAAACCACCCTGCTAAGCCATGGTTTGCAGTAGGGTTTATTTATTTATTTATTACATTTATACCCCGCCTTTTTTCCTGCGAGGAACTCAAGGCAGCTTACATAATCCTCCTCCTCCTCCTCTCTAGTAGGTTTAACGTGTTGTCTGAACCCGGATGACAGGCTAACTCACTGAGAAGCCAAAAAGGCACAGAGCCCCTTGGCAAGAGCGGTCAAAAAGGGCTGCCGCTCTTGCCAAGGGTCTAGCAAAGGGTGCTTTCCACTTTCCAACTTTTTTAAAAAATGTAACAGAAATAGTTAGCAATGGGCTACAAAGTTCCAATTCAGCATGGGCACTTGTCTGAATGGACACAGTGTCCTTGCCAAATTGGAAATTTGTAGCCCACTGCTACCTAGTCCTTTTACATTTTAAAAAAGAAAAGGTTGGGAGGGAGTGGAAAGCATCCTTTGTAGCAGAATCTTCAGGTTTTTTGGGGGGGCTCATGTCCCCCTGGTCTCCCCTCGCTGTCCCAAGTGTGGATAACCCAGAGGCACAAGCCCCCCTAAAAAACACACAAAGATAATGCAAAAAAGGGTGTTTTGAGGGACACCCCCTTATTACCCTCCTTAGACACAGGATCCCTGGAGTTTTTAGGGGGTGCTGGAAGCCCCAATTGTCCTCTTGGTTTTGCCATTTACCCCAAGTCAATAGCACCTCAGAAAGTGGCAAAACCAGAGGGAATCCCCAATGCCTGGGGGGGGGATTAGTGCAGATGACAGCTTGGAGGGGGGGAACTCCGTGCTCCTGAGGTGCACCCTGGGATACCTGAAGGAGGACCGATGAGGAAAGAGATGGAAGAGGGTTGGGGAGATGGCTAGGGAACCCTGCTGTGCCCAATCATTACCCGGGCCCCCCAGGCAACTTTAAACCCACAGAGGTAGGTTTAAAGCATTGTGTGAACTCGGCTGGTGTGTTTAGCCAAAGGTGCACAATGACACCACCCTCCGCATCTAGCTGTCCATTACCAGTAATGTAGTTAACTCCTCTAAGCAGAACGATGCACAACACAAGCCTTTTGATAAGGATCTAGGGCCCTATTGTTCAGCTAAGTGAAAAACCCGAATAGGCAACATTCAAGAGGCTTCGGAACGTCCTAATTGAAACATCTTAGTTAGGCTGCAACTATTGCAGTCATGCCTGTGGCAGCCTTTCAAAGGCTTTTGAAAAGCTGGCTGTGATGGTGGTAAACTGTCCCTGTGTTTCCTCTGATTTTTCAGATAAGCAGTTAGTTAACTGCCTGAGTACATGAAGTTGACAACAGGCAAGATAAGGGGATCAATGCTCTTTCACAAGAGTTGTGTGTATAAAAAGCAGGCAAAGCATGCCCTACAAAATGGTTGTAAACAGTCTTTAAAAAACAAACAAAACAAGACTCCATGCACACACCCTAGGCAGGGCCGGTGCTACCATTAGGCCAACTAGGCAGCCGCCTAGGGCGCAGGGCTAAAGGGGGTGCCAGAAACGCCTTGAAAAAAAATATAGCGCTCTCAAGTGGGAGGGGGGACGCTAAACATCTGATCTTGCCTAGGGTACCAAACTGCCTTGCACCGGTCCTGCCCCTAGGGAAGAGCTTTGTAGGAGTCAGAATCAATTACATGCCACCCATGGGGGCGTTCAAACAACCCCCCTTCAAGTGTTCAGGGACGCATGAGCCCAGGGCCAGGGTCAAGGGTAAGCCTCGTTGGGCTCCTGCCAAGGGCCCACATCCCAGCAGGGGCCCACTGACAAGAGTTCTTTGGAGTTGGCCCTCCTCTTCACCCTTGCAACCTGCTTGTTCACCTGCCTCTCGCTCTGGTTCAGGCAACGGTGGTGATGAGACGGGGGAGCAGGAGATGCCACGGCCTTCTTGCTCACTGGCTCTCTGCCTGTCAAGCAAGCAAGTGGCAGCAATGATGAGAAAGAGGATGAAGAGCCATAACAGCTGGTGACCGTGGCAGTGAGAAGGAAGGCTCACCGGAGGAGGAGGATCCCCATTGAGGGTGCCTTGCCCAAGGGCCCTCCAAAACCTGCAGCCACCACTGCATGATCGGTTTGTGTGGCCATGTAGGCTGGCCATCCCCCTGCATCCATGGGGATCCTGATTGGCCTAGAACAGCATTCCTCAACCTGGGGCCCTCCAGATGTTTTGGATGGAAACCCCCATCAGCCCCCAACCAGCATGGCCAATGGTAATAAATGCTGGGAGTTGTAGTTGAAAACTAGTGGTGGATTTCGTACCTTAATTAGGGCCCCCCGAATCGCCTTGGCTCTCCGCGCCACAGAGCCCCGCCGATGCCCAATTCTCCGCGGCGTGGAGGGGCTCTCTGCCCGCTCTCTGCGCTGCTCGGTTCGCCGTGCCGCCCACGCGGGCTCCGTCGTGTCATTTCCGGCTGTTAAAACGGCCGTTAAGCCCTGTTGCCCTGGTTTCTACGCCAAAACTGCAGCAACAGGGTTCAGCCGCGTCAGTGCAGGGCCCGTCGTGTCACAGCTGGAAATGACGCAACGGAGCCCGCGCAGGCGGCACGGCACGGACTGAGTGGCAGCGGACCGATTGGCGCGGCAAGGTAAGCCCGCGAGTATCGGGGCCGATTTCGTCCTTGCTCCAGCCCCCTGATATTCGCGGTGACATCCCTATTGAAAACATCTGGAGGGCACCAAGTTGGGAAATGGATAGGGCATGTTCTCACCTGTGCTGAATGCACAGCCAGTGGTAGTGTGGCCAGAACGTGCATTGGTGGTAGGGCAACATGGCCTCTGAGCATGACCCCACAACCCCTCGGTGCGTGTTGAGGAGTGTTCTTGTGAACACCTCTCTACTTTATAGCTTTTAAATGCAAACTTGGTTTTGCGTGCGCACAAGTTAGCTTATTCTAGTCTAGCTTCTGCAGTCACTTTTGAAAAGGGAGCTGTTCAGGGTGGGCTTACTATGAGGTCTAATCCTGAAAGGATCAGAAAAAGAGCCTTAGTGAATGCAGCCAGCATGGAAACATGATGGAGCCCAGGCTTCCGGCTTGGGCAGCACAGGCTTCTCTGTATCGGCCTTGCTTAGGAGATGACAAGGAGGGGAGGAGTATGCAGTATCAAGATTTGTTCAAGTGAGCTGCAGTGGGGACAGGCCGACTATGTGGAAAGTTTCATTATGTAGTTTAGTCACTAGGGGGCACTGGATTTAGCTAGGTGGAGTGAGGAGTTTCCTATTGCTCTTCTGCTCTTGTTGGCAAGAGAAAATAAAGTTTTTCTCTAGAGTCCCGACTGAAGAATCCTCTAAGCCAGGGCTATTGAACCTCAAATCTGGCCTGCCTGGGGTCCTAATCTAACTCTCTGGGGTTCCCCAGTTAGCTACGCCCCTTTCCTCAGATCACCAACTGTTTGGTGGTTTCCAGGCTTTTGCACAGTTTCCTCCCCACCCCCCTTTTAAAAGGTCGAAATGCCTCCCCTAAGGCTTAGTTGCCGGCAGTAAGAGCTTTAAACTAAAATATTTTTGTTACTTTGGCCCGGCACCTTTTGCCTTGGGTCCTGCACACCACTGGAATGCACCTGTGAAGAACTCCCACCGGTTCTCTTACCCCAGGGCAAAGGGAGTGGGGCAACAAATTCTTCCCCTTCTCTTTGATTGCCTTGAGGCCCAGCAATTACAGAGCTTCTGCCCTTGGCCAAGGTACTGGATTTAGCACTGAATCAATAGAGAAAACTGCTCACACTCTTTAGGATTAAAACAAGGTAAATTTATTAGGATTAAAAGGGGAATAGGTAAAATAGGAGGTGGGAAAAGGAAAGAAAGGGAACAAACACAGAGGTACTTTGATACACACAGCAGAGCTACCAAAACAACAAAGCTACTTCACCTACGCATACCCAGGGCAGTCCACTCCGCCAGGGGGTCGATCTCCACAGGGCCCTGCCTTGACAGCAGCCCTACCCACCCTTCGCCGTACTGGGCCAAAAAAGAAGACACAGAGTCCCTGAATGGACGTTCCTATGTCCCCCCCCCCCCAGACCATGGCCTAATCGTCTCTGGCCAATCCGGGGCACTCTGGCCATGCTCAATTACCTCATTGCCCAAGATCTCAACTAATGGGTCTCAGCTGTAAATCTCTCTGGCCATCTTAAGGGGCCCCGGCTGTAAATTCTTCTTACAATCTCCTCTCCCTGGACAAATGGCCTTGAGGACACGCTGCGGTAACTCTCTAAGATAAGGAAAGGAGCCATCTGGCCCGGGGAGTATTTTATGTCTACTTCTACTAGGAAAATTATTTCTACAGTCAGCTTACTATTTGCACTGGCCTCTCTAAAGAAAGGGCAGGCCTCCCAGCACCCCCTGAGAGCTAATCTGAAACTGAATCTGGCCTTCAGGCCGAAAGGGCCTCAGTCAACACCCCTGCTCTAAGCCTTCCCTGGCAGGGACTCACATTCAACTACTGATGTTGTATGCCTCTGCTTCCACCAAATTCCTTCTTTGTGCTATCTTTGCCATTAAAACAAACAAACAAACAAACAAAAGCCAGTGGATCCAGCATAATCCAGATGCTCCTTCTCTTCAACACCTTGGCCCTCTATATCAGTATAAAAATTCAAATGTATAGCATGGGGCAGGGTTCTGTTTCTGTGGAAGTATCATTGTGCAAATCTAAGGACAGGGTGGGAGTCAGGGTGGGAGCAAATCTGCATGGCAGGTTGTGGGGTGTGTCTGTACACTCTTGTCAAACCATTTTTTATGTTGTTGTTGTTATTTTGAGGATCAAGCAGCCGATTAGACTCGGAGTTCAGTCATTTCTCTTAAACCATATCTGTGTTGTGCTAAGCTTATTCAAAATTATTTTCCTTCACTTTAGCCTTTAGTATGTTTCTTCCTCCATTGCTTTCCCTTACCCTTTCACTTTTGCTCACAGGTCTGGTTCTTTGCTTTGTTTTATAAGACTGTAAGTCCATGGACAGGATTCTGTGCTTTTCCATTCATTTTATATTGTACAATGCCTTTCCAAAAGACCAGACTCAGCTCAGCACAAGCACTTCTGTTAGTCTTCCCTTACTTCCTTCAGCTGATTGGAAGTTGTATCATAAACTGGCATCTATTAAAACTCAAGCTACTTTTGCCTACCAGTGTATCTGATTTTATAAGGGGAAGTGGTCCACATGATGAACTGACATTGATGTTGTTGTTCTTGCTGTTGTGATGATTATAGATTTCATAGATCATAGAGTTGGAAGGAGCCTACAAGGCCATCGAGTCCAACCCCCTGCTCAATGCAGGAAACTAGAGGAGGGGTCTCCCATCCAAGTAATAACCAGGCCTGACCCTGCTTAGCTTTCCACGCTCAGACAAGCTGAGCCAGCATGAGCCACAGGATGAAGATGATGCCATCAGTGTGCATGGCCCAGGCTCCTGCCCCAAGAAGCTTACAATTTAAAATTCAATACAGCGGGGAAAAACAGAGGAAGAAGGGGAAAATGGAGGCAAGGTTAAACAGAGAAGCCATATGCAGTTGTTTCAGTTGACATAAACTGGTGATTAGCTATTCAAGCCTATAGCAAGGACTTTGTTGTTCATATATGCATATACATATACATAAACATATACATATACAATAGGTGCAAAACCTCTCTTTAATATGTTGGGATTCTACCTTGCACACAGCCTTCCAGAAATGTGAAAACCAATTATGAGCGCATGCATCTCCTCCATGGCACTCACCTCACTGTGAAATTGTTTTAACAGGCAGAGTATGCTGCACCAAATAAGTCTGTGAATGTATGCATTAGTGTGCTTTTTTTAAAAAGAAAGAAAGAAAGAAAAGAAAAGTTGAGATATTTATGTAGAGACGGAATATTATATCACTTAACTTCATTGGATCTCAGATGGTCACCTACAAAGTTAAGGAGCCTTGATTTCTTTTTGATTTTCTAGCTTTCCTTTATTTTTGTTTGCCCACAATGACATTGACTTTTTTTTTCTAGCAAAAGCAAACACATCTCCCCAAAGCCATACTTTTTGTCCAAAACTGCCCACTTTTTAAGTATTTACAGTCAGGAATTATACATGAGAACTCAGGAAATGAAACAAGATATATGCAGTACCCAGCTACCTGCCGGTAACTAAATAAGATCTATGTGGGGTTTGTCTTAAAGGGGAAAGAGGTACTTGTTTTAACTGCATATAAAACCTCAGCATGGGATCAAAGTAGGTTGGCTCATTCACCATTATATAATTAAAGACACCCCAAAACTGTCAAAGGGGATCTACTTCAGTTGTCAGCAGCCAGTGTTATCCTTTTTGCATCCTTGGGTTTAATATGGGAAGTATGATTGCCTCATCACAATTATTGGTAGTAATTCCTCTGAGAGCTGGTTCACACACGCATGCTCATCACTCGACCACTGCAGCATGAGGTAGTGGCTTGCATGTGTGAATATAAGCTGTAACAGACAAAACACCATAGATGAAATGTTCCTCTCACCCTGTGTCACCTCAGACGTAACACACAACAAATTCACAAGCTCAGCTGCTTGTCACACCTTTTAGATAATTTGGCATGGGCAGTGACTTATCCCCCCCCCCTGCAACGGGGCAGGCAATCGATCCAGGCAGAACGACGCATTATAAAAAAGAATGTGAGGTAGCCATCACCCGACAGCCTCCTGCTGAGTTCCCCATTCCTCTCTGTAATGTGTGGTACAACTGAACTGTATCATAAGACACCCCATAAGACTGTGAACCTCCTTTCCTTTCTATCCACTTCATGCGCTCACACTGACAGGGTCAGGGAACTGCTCACTGGAATGACAGCAGAACATGAGTGCATAACTTACTGCAAGTTATAGGGAAGAAGGGATGTCGACCCAGGGCTACCATTTTGGGCAGTATGTCCATGTTCCGGATAACATGTCATTGCAACCAGCTCCTTTCCATGTGTGACCGAAAGGAACATGAACTATACTGATTGTTTTTTCTTGGTTTGGTTCATCGCATTCAAAAGCCTCCGCTTTCTTCTATGCTTCTTGACCACAAAAATGCTCTTCCCCAGGCTTCATTACTGGCAGTAAGAGCTTCAAGCTAAAACATACTGGCACTTTTGGTATTTCGGCCCTGCTCTGTTTACCGTTAGGCCCACCCCCTTTTGCCTTCAGCCCTGCTCACCACTGGAAGAGCTTTTCTGAAATGGAGGTCTGCCCTTGGCCTGAAAGAGGATCAACACCCCTTTCTTATACGAACAAGGGTGTTGCAGTATGCTTCTATGCCCTTCCCATATTCTTTGTGTTGTTGTGAGCAAGTCGGCTGGTCACAAAGGATGCTTTCTGTGGACATCTGAAAATACCCCAAGTTTTCACAGACATGGCCATATTTTATCAATGATATGATTAGGTTGTGTAAACCATGCCACTGATAGCCATGCTGCTTTTGGAATGTTTTGAAGTTGTTGCTGCTATTAGCCACAGATGTTTCTCAGTATCCCTAAATGCAAGGATTCAGTATACCAGTTTATCTTCGGTTACTGCCAGATGTGGAACTCTGCTGGCTGGATAATCCTGCTATTGAGTAGGAAGCTGGGCTAGATCAAGCAAGCAGACAGGGAAGCACTTATAAATTGGAAGAGAGTTTATCTTCTTTCTTTCTATAAATGGTCTGTTGACTGTTAATAAAAAGATTGATTGATCTTTCTTTCTTTTTCTTCATCTAGGCTGTCACTGTGTCACAAATGACAAACAAATAGTTGTGGGACAAGCAGGTGAGTAATTTTGTGTATGGACTAGCTATTTTGGGGGTTTGTTTGCAAAGGTGAGACCTGCTGATGGATCTCAGTAGCATTGAGTGCATCAGACTTTCCTAGAAAAGGAATATTCAGGACAATGTTTCATTAGGAAGCTGCCTTATACTGATGGGATTCAGACAACATGGTAGCCCACACTCAAGGGTTGAGTATGGGTTGAGTGTGGGTTGTCGTTGAAACATGGGTTATCATGTTATCTGAACCCAGCTGAGAAAACAGATCATGGTGAGCAACCCACAGTTCACAACCCAACAACAAACCACAGGTTTTCTTCATGGGTTGTTTGAGGTTAACAAGCCATGGCTTAGCTAGCAGAGCTGGGTTCAGACAACATGATAATCCATGGTTCAGCAACAACCCATGGTTCAACAGCAACCCACACTCAACCCTTGAGTGCAGGTTATTGTGTTGTCTGAACCCTCTAGCTCAGCATCGTCTACTGTGACGGGCAACATCCCTCCAGAGTTTCAGACAGGGCTGTTTTCCAACTCTGCCTGGAGATGCTGGGGATTGGACCTGGGATCTTTTGAATGCAAAGCAAGTGCTCTACAGCTGAGGGACCAACAAAAAATATGAGTCTTGGGTCTGGGAATATACTTGCCATGTGGACTCAGAAAAATGCAAGAATTTCAGTGTCAGTCCCCTGAATAACCACCTTGAGACCTGCTGCCCAAAAGGAATGGCCAAGTCTTCTTAAGAGCAGTGAGGAAGAATCTGTGGGTTGGATCCAGATTTAGGCATGTGTAACAGGGCTGGTGGAAACGGACTTCCCTTTTCCCAGGGCCATCTGGAAAATGCCTGAGATCCAGATCTGGAAAAAAAAGCTTGCATGGCTCCCAGTGTGGGAGTTGTATGTGAGCTAGTGAAAGCCAAAGTGTAAAGAGAGAACATGTGCATCGCTCATGGTTCCTCTCAATGCATCCTTCCAGGGCCAGCCCTATTATTAGGCAGAATGAGGCAACCTATCTCAAGCAGCAAATTTTGGGGTACTTTTAAATGGCAGCAAACAGTCACTTCTTAGTTTATCATATCTTCTGTCTTGGGCACTAAAATGTTTCAGGCCCTCTCTGCTTCCGGTAACAGGCAAAAGGTCTCTGAACTGGCACAGGCCGAGAAAAAAGCCTCAGCAATCTAGATAGGGCCCCTGGTCCTTTGGCTACCTACCCCTGCCAGCCTAGCTAATTTGCTGTCTGTACTGAAATATGGGTATGGGGATGTCAAAGGAAGATTTTAACATGAGACAACCTTTTTAGAAGATACACAATACCTTTCCATTTCTTTCCATCTCTTTCCTCTCTTCCTTCCCTTCCAGATTTTGGAAAAGCGTGTTCATTGTTATAAATGCTGGGATTGATCCATGAGCTTATTAACCTGAGGGTACTTTGAAAAGCCTCCTTGTCCAAGTTTCGTTATGCAGGGCATAAAACACATACAGAACCCTGATGCCCTTGACTAGATGGTGAACAAAGCTTCTCTGGAAGGACTAAGAACACACCTCCTTTTATAAGGGATTTTGTCCTTTGCCAATGCTATGGAGAACAGCTGGCTCCTTTTGCTCTTTGCACTTCATCTGAGAGGCATCTGCTCCTCCTTCGTCAACGTCAACCGTGGGTTGAAAGTGATGAAGGGTCAGTCTATCTTCCTGTCAGAAGAGGACTTGCAGTTTTCCATCCCCAGAGAGAAGGATGCTTGCAAAGTAGAAGTGGTGATGAACGAGCCAATGACGCAGAGGGTCGGGAAGCTCGCTCCTCAGGTACATGGGATTAAAGTTTCATTGCATGGCCATAACTGTGTGGACCTTGTGTGTGAGAGGGGGAGGCGTAAAAGGACTTGTCTGGGAGCACCTGCTGCTTGAAAAGGTGGAGTGGTAATCCTCAAGCATAGCATTGGCTTGCATTGTGTGTGAAGGTTGATTGTTAATTAATGGTAAATGAATGCCTGTGAAACATATGCCTCAAACCAAAACAATTATTAGAGTATGAATACAGTCCCACCTACATAATTAAGGCAGTGCAGAGCAGTATCTGATTTTTTCCCAATGTTGCTGAATGAGAGAGAGCGAGAGAGAGCACACTTTCCTTTCAAACTCTTCCAATCTGTGGGTTTTGTTGTTGATGTTGTTAAGAGCTACCATGAAATATACAGCTTCTTGGTTATGTATGCTGAGGATAACCAATGTCCCCAGGGCAAAACATAATGGTGTAGTGCCCTTTACTCTATGCAAAGGGTTCCTTTTAATTATTCCCCATGTGATAATGGCGTGACTAAAATGTAAGTGCACAGCATACCATGTGGTTTCTTCAACTCCAAGAATTACCAACAGATGGTAAGCATACAAAAAGGAAAAAGGTTTTTTGTTTTGTTTTGTTTCTACCATATAGCAATAGGCATCTTTCCCATCTCACTTTTCCTCTACTGAGTAGTCTAGTAAACTTTTCCCCATCTGGGTTTACTTGTGGGACGGTATTAGATGCAAACCTTGATCAATCTGTTTACTGATAAGAACTAGAAGTAGTCATTATGAGAGCTGTGTGGCTGCCCCTGCAAGCAGCAGGCTGGCATCTCCTCTTCCATCTTGGTAAAGAAAATAAAATGTGTGAGGTGACATCACAGTGTTCCCAGTTCCCGGCATTCCGCTGCTCCCCACATTGGGGCAGGACTTGCAGTACAAAGATTTCATGCCAATCCCACCATGGCTAATTTGGTCTTGAAATACTAGTTGCTGGATGGGGTGGGGGAGGGGAGTGTTGTTGCCTCAATGCCCTGTTTGTAGACTTCTGGGGGCATCTGGTTGGCCATTGTGTGGGACCGGATGTTGGGCTAGATATGGACCTTTTGTCCGATCCAGCAGGGCACTTCCTATGTACTTTGGACTATAACTTGGTTGCCATTCATAACAGGCAAACAAAATGAAGATAATTGATCTATTATTCTGAAGAAGAATGGGAATGAAAATGCAATACAGAGTTTTGTCAACAGCTACATTGTATATATGATATGTACAATGCGTTCTTGATTATATGGTTGTTTGTATATTGAGTACTCACATCTGATGCATAGCTGCTCAATTATCTACTGATCATAACCAGTTAACACTGGGCAGGTTTGCATGACACAACAAGCCACACTGCGTAGAAAGCTACGCTGAGGCTTGTTTGCCTCAGGGCCCTCTATGTGCCCGACAAGTGATCATTACCTTGCCCCAAATTCAGACATTGCTGCACATTCAGACCTTTTTTTTTTTTTTTGCAAGCAAGCCCACTTCTATTTTCCCTCAAGGGGCCTGGGCCAGCTTGGAGACACAACAGATGAGGAAGGCCTCTGGCATCCATTTGTTATGTGAGCAGCCAATGCACCTGCTGTTCCTCTTGTCAGGGCCTCACTGCCTACCATGGTACAGTGCACAGGGGCAAATGCCAGGTAGCAATTGGCTGGGCAGGTCTCTGCAGAGTCAGGCTCACTCTGAGAAAGCTGGGTGACCGTGATGCTGTTAGGCGATTTTGGACTCTGGATTTAATGAAAATAACGAGCACACTGTGGAAGGAAAGGTGGCAGTCTCCCCTCTAGTTTAAAAAGTCTAGTGCCTTCATACTACACTCCCTATTAGTTTGCTAAAGGAGAGAGTCCTAAGGTCTCCTAGTAACTGCAAGGCTACTGAGTTCAGAGGGAAGAATTATTTATTTATTTATTTCTATACTGACCAATAGCTGAAGCTCTCTGGGCAGTTAACAATAGTTCATATCAAACAATAAAATAAACAGGCTTGTCTTAAGGCAGATGATGGCAATTGGGACAGCTCAAAAGATCCAGGGCACTACTCAGAAGATCTGGGACCCATGCCTAGGTGGGCGTCCCTAATGCTGCTTGTGCTTGTACTTTTTGTGATTATACAGTATAAGTGTTTTTATGGTCCTTTGATTGTCCAGTTTTTTATCTCTATCTGAGGGACCTCCACCCCCACCCCCCTTTGGACACTTCTGGCTATAATAACATCAAGTTTCATCTGTTGGTAAACAACCTCTACCAATGTGGCAAATTATCTAAATGATGAGAAAGTTGTTCTGGTCACTTTGCTATTACTAGTCAATTTGAACATTTAGGACTACATATTATGGCTATGTGGAAAGTGCTTTAAATTACTCCATAAGTATATTCTCTGATTTGAATAACAAACTAAACAAACAATGGGTCAGTGGGATTACACCCACCTGCCCCCATACCCAGTCCCCACTTTGCTTCCACATCTTTTACATAATATCTAATTGTTGCATGTACACATAGAGTCCGACAGGCATATGGCTAATACATGCAATCTGTAACACAATCCTACTTTCATAAGTAAGGATTGCGCATTATTGGGCCATGCACATATCTATGTATGTACAAGCCGTTAATATGTTTTGTGGAGGCTTTAATGGCCTCATGTGGCAGCTGTCATGGGCAGCACAATCCAATGAGGCTGCCCGTAACCCTCCAAACTTGGAGGATTATGGGCATCCTATTGAGGGTGGGAGGAGCGTGGCGGATAGGATTGCTGCTGCGCTCCCCTCACCCTCAAAAATGCTTGGATGGCTGATTTCGGCTGTCTAAATGCTTTACGCCTCCTCCCGTGAAGGAGAGGCTGAGGCACTGCCTGGATTCCTCGGAAGCTGGTGGTGCCTCACTCCTCAACTCCCCGCCCCTGGGAACACCCCCCTCCCATGCTGAAACCGAAGATGGCCTTCCGTCTTCGGTTCCCAGCCGGCGCGGAAAGAACCGTGCCGGCTGCGAGGTGGGGGGCAGGTGCTCCGCACTCGGTCTCCCCACTGCGACCTCAGAAGGGATTTCTGAGGTCACGGGGGACTCTGAACTATCCTATGCCCCCCCCAGAGAAGGTCAGAGGGCCACAGGATTGCACTCTTAAGTTAATGAGACATTCATGTAGAGTAGCTTGCTGCTACGTGCCACCACTGACCATTCTTAATAGTATGTTTGCAGTGGCATGGAGAAAGTTGCCAGGATTGTTTGGTGAGCTGCTCCAAATGAATGGCTATAGCCACATGGTGACTGCTGCCACATGGATTGATTCATAGTGGCCTACATGTTGCAGCTGTGACATGTAAAACTGGTTTCTTTTTGTGCTAGTACAGGAGTGAGCAACCTCTGGTCCTTCAGATGTTGTAGGATTGTGGTTCACATCAGCCCTAGCTGGTACAGCAAATGGAAGGAATTATGCGAGTTGCAGTCCAACAACATCTGGACACAAATTGCCCCACCCCTGTGCTAGTCATTTCCTAAGCACTCAATTCAAAATAGTTATTTATTTTTTTCTGAACGGAAAGTTTGTTTCAGTTCTTCATTTCCCAACTTTGAAAACAACAACAACAACACATTCTCAAGGTGGCATATAAACATAATCAAATAACAAATGATTTTAAAAAAAACCAGTTAAAATCAAGTAAAATCAAACAATTAAAATACATTAGCATAAAAATATCATCTCAGAGCCTGTCCTAAAATCAGTCGTAAAAAGCCTGACATAACAGGAAGGTTTTGAAAGCCTGTCTAAAAATTGGGAGGGAGCGGGGCTTGCTGGATCCCCCTAGAGAGCAAATTTCACAGCTGCAAACCCCCTCGTATTCTGGTGAGAATAAACTGTGTGTAATATATGGGTCCAGGATGAATGTTAGGCATTAAAGTAAACTCAGAAGACTTGATTTGTTTGTTAGGCAACAGAGATCAACCTTCCAGGGAAACTATTTTCTCCATAAAGTTGTTATTTTTTGGTATCTTTGTTTTCTTCACTTCGCATGGAATAGCATGAGTGGTGTAGGCTGGGGGGCAAGGTTTCCTGGGTGGAAAGACAAATCTATTTTTAAAAATCTTTCACTGAGAATTCTGTGAGGCTGTAGCTTGAAGCAAGGACCCTTCCCTGAATTAAAGGGCATGTCCCAAGTGTATATGGCCACCTGCCACAGTGCGTGTTATCTGGTGTTCCGGTGTTGGTTTGTATGAGTTTGCTCTCTCTCTCTCTCTCTCTCTCTCTCTCTCACCTTTCACAGTGCTGCAGCTCCAGCTTTGCTGGTGTGGTTCACCACAGTCCCATCCCAAAATGTTAGTTTTACTTTGCCTGCCGCTCTCCTGTAACAACCTTCAAAAATACCCCCTTTTAAAATGTCACATAGAAATGCACAATTCTACAAAACGATCCTAAAAATTTGAGAGCCGATAAACTAGGTGGAAATTGGTAGTGCTCAACTATTATCAGTGGTGTGGTGGAGCCAGGGCCCAGAGGCTCGAAGCGCTGAGCCTTTTTGATTAGCAGGGATGAGAATGTCATTTGACCCACCCCCACCCCCCAGACTTCCCTGTTCCGCCTGAGCTTAGTTGCAATCCTTAGCTCTGGGGAAATTGATTTTCCCAGCAACAATATATTGTTATGAGACTGGTGGACTAATGGGGCGGCTTTTCTGGCCCACGGGTTGGAGGTTCCCCATACCTGCTAATAGTGAACTCACTCTGGCTCATATAAGGTGAGTCCCAATCCTTATATAGCCAAAATGGCACCAGCATCCACACACAAGACCCTTGTGCATGGATGATGCCATTTTTGGCTACATAACAAGAGCCAAAAGGGAGGTTTCTAAAGGCTCAGGGTACTCTGAGGTTTGCAGAAGTATTTTTTTTTTTTTTTTAAATCATTAGCAGGAAAAAAAGAAGCCCCGTTCAATGAGGGCCGAACATTGCTCAGTGGCCAGAGAGTGTCTGTTGTGGTAGGGATGAAAAACTGGGAGGGGGAGGCAATAGAATGGAGCATCCTGGAAGAGAGGATGGCTGGGTGGCTGGAACCCTGAACAGGAGCCCTCCCCACTGCAACATTTTGTTGCAAGTCACACTTGACCCCTTTTCTTCCTCCTGTCATTGCATTGTCCTGCCTGTTCTCTGCAATCTTCTGCCTCTGTTCTCATTGTTAGATTGATTTCCTTTTCTTCTTTTGTCCCCTGCCTTTCGAATGCATTACAGACCTTGCTTTTTTCAAAACCCTACCATTTATTCCATCTAGCCCAGGGATAGGGAATGTGTAGCCCTCCAGATGTTGTTGGACTGCAAGTCCCATCATCATTGGCTATACTGGCAAGAGTTGATGGGGGCTGTAGTCCAACAACACCTGGAGAGCCAAACGTTCCCCACCCCTATCTTGCCTTTATAAATTTGTTATTGATTGGATAATGATATTGGCTGCCTCGTCCTGTTCCCCTCCCCCTTTCCCCCTTTCTTTCTCCCACCGATCTTTCTTTATGTGATGTTTGTTTTATTATTTATTTATTTATTTATTTATTCATTCAATTTATGTACTCCTTACCATATCTAAAGAGCCAACGTGGCATTGTTGGAGGATATGGGAAGGAGCCGGTCCTATACTGGTTAGGCCGAAGCAGAGTTTTCCCCCTTATGTGCAGCCTGGTTGTTGAAACTGGTTATCACCACGTGGGTTGCTAATCCCTTGCTAAAAGGATCTTGAAAGGAACAGATTGTCCATACAAGGTTTAAAACTAATAAAGACATTTATTAGTTTTACTTAGAGTCTGTTTATTCATATATGCAGGATGCATATAGGCAGGTTAGAGTCTTTGGTGTTAAGAGTCTGCTTCATTGGAGGTCACTGGCTGGAAGCCAGCTCAGAGGGTGCATCCATCAGGTTGGAGAGGCAGAGAGAGAGAGAGAGCTGGCCACAGAGAGGCCGGAGGTAGGGAGGAGGGGTTACAAAACATGCACCCTGGGGGCTGTTCAATTAACCCTTTTCTCCCACTCTAACTAGTGGCTAGATTACCTTGTTGATTTAAGTAGGCAACATTACAATTTCCATCAGGCATAGTTTCATTTAAGAATGCTGTATAAACAAATGCAGGTACAAATTTTGCAGTGCTTACCTGAAAGAAATTAAGCAAAAAATTATAAATAATCCTGCCTTCACAAAGAGATGCTGGTCCTTCCAACCGTTGGTGTGTGTGTGTGTGTGTGAGAGAGAGAGAGAGAGAGAGAAGGTGGTAGAAAAGGATACAGTTTGAGAAAGCAAGAGTGAAGCAGATGAAAGGCAGATAAAAGAGCAAGGATGGACAGAAGAATGAGAAAGACAGAGAAAGAATGAGAAAAGGAGAAGCAAGTTGAGGAGAGATGCTGAGCAAGAAAATAGAACAAAGATTCCATTGACAGCTTGGATGGGGATGTGCAAATGCAGGAGAAGATGGAAGGTTGGGGCGTTGTGTGCCTAATTGCCCGTGCTTAAGAGCCATGGAAGCGGTGTAATTTGCCCTGCTCCAGCCCAAGTCCTTGTTGCCACCGACCCCACCCTTCCCTCCCCGGAGCTGAAGCAAACATAACAGTCACTTGGCCTTCACAGGGCGGCCCATGGAAATGAGAGAGGAGCAGGACGGGGGAGGTCATGGCTGCATGGCTGAGAGCCAGTGTGGCATAGTGGTGGGAGTGTTGGACTGAGACTTGGGAGATCTGGGTTCTAGTCCCCGCTCGGCCATGAAGCTCACTGGGTGACTTTAGGTCAGTCACTGACTCTCAGCCTAGCCTACCTCACAGGGTTGTTGTGAGGGTTAAATGGAGAATAGGAGGAGGATTATGTAAGCCGCCTTGGGTTTCTTGCAAGAGGAAAAAAGGCAGGATATAAATGTAAAAATAAATTTAGAATAAAGATATCTCTAAGCAGTTAACAGAATCAGAGATTAAAATATATCATCCATCATCATAAATAAATAAATAAATATTGGATTATAAACTCATTGGCAAGGGTATTGTATTGTTTTTATTTCTATTTGGCACCCTAGTTAGAATCAGGTGGGCAATAAATAAATAATGGCATGAACGAAGAATAACGTTGAGCACTGTGCAGTAGTAAATTGGTGGGATGTTTTACTGTGTGATAGCTGTCATTTATTGAAGTGTAACATCTAAAATGAGAAAGGGACTTTGAAACAATTGCATATATGCAAAGATCTGTAAACCTCACACCTCTGCTATCCCTTGAAAAGAGATAGGGTTGCATTTTTTATAATAATAATAATAAAAGGTTTTCGTTTGGCTCCTGCTTCTGTGCCTTTTAATAGCAGCAGTGTGCAGTTATTAGGAAGTGATAATGTTTAACACCAGCCATGCTGTCAGTTTCACCTGTACATCAAGCTGCTGCTAAAGAACCCAGAAGCAGAGCATGCTGGGCTTTTTCCTGGTCAGCTGACAACCCTCAGCATAAGCCCCTCCCCCCCACACACTGCTGTGCCTGTGCCAGAGTAAATGACAACAGAACACCTGTGACACAGAACCCTTCTCCAGGATGGAAAGGCAGTTGAGAGGGGCGCAATAGAGAGAGCAATCCCTGAGCAAAGATAATAATTAGAACCTGCCCTTGTTTTGCCAGAGGTTGTTCTTTTAACCAACAAAGGTTGCATTATGCAAGAGTCTTTTCTATGAACTCCTTTGCTGTCATTAAAGTGAGTAATGTGCTAGGAATGTGTGACAATTTAATTACAAATTGTAATTGAAAAGTAGTTGGAGTGGAAATAAAAACAAAGGCAGACATTAATTAGGAAAAGATGTAGCTCTCCTTTGTTTTACTTGTTAAATTTATAGACAATTATGGGTGCCTGTTCATATGAAAGGAAAACATATTAGGAAGCATAAAACAGATGTTTCTTCTTAACAAAGCAGATTGTGTCTACTTTATAATCGTTGTCTGTCTATGGCAAGAATCCTGTCAAGGAAAAAGCTTTCATTATTTATCTCGCTCATTATCAATTAAGAAGAGGAACTAATGATGTCTTAAAGAAAAAAAATACTGTTTATGAATATTATGTCATTATTCTCTGATGGAGAGCATAGCCTATACAAAGTTACAGATATCTTCTTGCATTAGAAGAAACTGAATTCTCTAGGCTAAATGCATTTTCAAATATGAGTCTTAAATTGCCTTTGAGCTCCTCTAGCACTCTTTCTGTGAACATCTGAAGTCATTTTTCAGATGAGGGGCTTGAAATGGCTTTGTTTTCAAATTGACTCCTGAAACAAATGTAAACCTGCATTGACCAAGACAAACATCTGGTTTCTTTCAAATTCTTTCCTGCATTAGCAGCATTCATATGTGAGACATAAATGAATACTGCATTAGCAGTATTTATATCTGAGAGAGGCATGTGGTGGTGGTGGGAACTCATTGACCGTTGTTAATGCATACAAGGCTGGTCCTACCATCCTACCATTAGGCAGGATAAAGCTGGTTGGCTTGGGTGACAGACCTGGGGACATCATTAAATTGGCAGCAAATAGTTGTAGTTTTTTAACCCTATGGGGGGCAGTATCCATCCAGCGCTGCCCATCCATGAGCAGGGCCCACTGCTGCTTCCGTTCTGCAAGCTGCAAGCCCTGCCAATTCCCTTCTGTGACCGCTTGCGAAACGGAGATTTGGTGCTTCCAGGGGCAAGCCGCGAAATGAGCAGAAACACTTGTTTACAGGGCAGATTTCAGGTTGCCCCCAGAAGCGCTAAATCTCCATTCTGTGAGCAGTGGGTGCCGTTTGCGGAAGGGAATCAGCGGGGCTGACTGCTCGCAGATGGTCTCCACTGGATACTGCCCTATATTTTTTTTTACCACCGGGGTGGGGGGGTGGGGACATATTCCATTTTTTTGTCTTAGGCACAGAAAAGTCTTGGGCCATCTTTGAATGCAGCAGAACATACAGTAAAAGAGATGCATTTGTAATTAAAATGGGCACTCTAGTTAAAGTTCTATTCGAACTTCAAATCAGTTGAAGGAAGAACTGTTTTATACCCAACACATGAAAATGTCGTTAGGACCAGACCTTTCAGCAGTAGTTTTAAGTTGCATTGCTTTGTTCAGCAGCAAATATACCATCTGAGGCTCAGTAATCACAATGTTTATTGCCCCCGCACCACCCATGTATTTGGAAGGCTCAATGCCCACCCTTTAAGAATACTGCAACATACAGGATCATAATACGATATAAGATCATGAGGCACCAACAGTGACTTTATGTAAAGTGTAAGGGAAACAAACAAATGTTTTGAAGATGTGGATGCTTTTGCAAGAAACACACACTGGGGTGCTGCAAGTGGTGTAGGTTCCCCACCACATGTGCATATTTTCCAAAACATACCGCTTTCTTTCATAATGTAGCCCTCATTAAAGGGTAATGGAAGGGGGTTCCTACAGCTTGCAGGGATGTTACTAAACTTCCAGATTTCTCCTAGGTGAGCACAGGGATGTTGAGGAGTCCTTGGTTTCGAGTCACGAGTCGAGTCACGAGTCCTTGGACCCGAGTCTCGAGTCCGAGTCCTTGGTCCAAAATGGTGACTCCCGAGTCCCAAGTCCCGAGTCATTCCCAAAGCTGACTCCACGAGTCCCTATTAAAATCAATGGGGGTTTTCCCCAACAAAATAAGGCTACTTCAGATGTGTGGCTTAAATAAATTCTAGGTACAAGTGTGCCTTTTTATTTCAAAACTCTGCCACTGATTTTGACAAGAACAGACCAGGCAGACAAACCCAAAATAACCAGGCAGGCAGAGGAGGCAGGGAACCCCAAAGCAGGCAGGCAGAGAGGCGTTTGTCTTGGACAATTCAAACTGTGGAACTGGTTAAGAAGAGACCAGGCAGGCAGAGGAGGCAGGGAACCCCAAACAGGCAGGCAGAGGCAGCCAAACCCAAAATGTCTGAAAGGTTGCATTTTAGGAAAATGATTTTAAAAAATAAACTTCCTGTACTTCCTAAAACATATCCATGTTGCATTTGAGGAACATGATTTTTTCTAAATGTTTGCCCCCCATTCTGGAACGGTGAGGTCTCATCACAATTTCACCCTCACTCTTCGCCAGCGATCGCACTCCTCTCCACTCCTTCTGGAACAGCCCAGGGATGTTGAAGAGTCCTTGGTCTCGAGTCCCGAGTCGAGTCTCGAGTCCCATTAAAAATATTGGGACTCGAGTCCGAGTTGAGTCAGAGGGGGGACTCAGTCCGACTCACGAGTCGAGTCCCCGAGTCCGAGTCCCCATCCCTGGGTTAGCATAATCTGATCATGAAATAGAAATAACTGACTTGAGAGAAGAAAACATCCACCATGACAAAATGGAAGCAGTAGTCCATATATAGTTCAAGAAGATCAGGTTGTTCAAACCCTAATTTTAGACCTTTCCAAAGGGTATGCTCAAAACAATATTATTCATCTCAGTCTCAATGACAGTCATCAAGCTCTCTTCTCTCTTCCCACATCATGTTTTTCTATGCCATGCAGTAATTGTGTACATCACTTCTACATTGTAATACATTTCTCAAGACAAACCAAAATGAGCTTGAGGAACAACATCTACAATGTGCTGGCCACTCTTTAAACAAAGTCTATCTTTAACAGGTGTTTGACTGCCATTTTCTTCCTAATGAAGTCAAGTACACTCACAATGGATCTCCAATTCTTGATGAAGACTTAGTCATGCTGAGGTTATACAGGTAAGTAATACCTGGGTACTACATAAGTCAAAGGGTATTTCTAACGAAGAACAAGTGCATCTCCACCATTCACTAACATAAAAAGGGATTATTAATGTTGTCCAACTGAATTATTACACGTGAACTCTGCTATTTTCTTTTTTCTGTGTCACGAACAAAGGCAAAATCCAAGGTGTCCATTTGCTGTAATACAGGATGCAGAAAACCAATCATGTACCAGTTCATCCTACTCCTTGGTCCACCAGTAAAACTATGCATCTTGCCATTGACTGTGGCTGTTGCTGCAATCAACAGAGGAAAACGATGGTTCCATCAATGAGGTCTCTCAAGGCAGTAGGTCCATGAACCTGCCCCAAAGGGTTGCTGATTAGAATCTCAACTCACATAAGCCCTATTTAGGTGTCTATACCTGAACAGAGCAAACACATGAGGAGAGGGAGTGCTCCAGCCCTGCCTCCCTCCGTCATCTCATTGGTCACATGTATTTTCCAGGGTTCTGGCTCGGGTCGGACACAGGAGGCTGTCCTCCTCAGACACTCACCCTCCACAAGTTGAGGGGGATGGGTCTGGAAGGCTCCCTCTCCTCATGCTTTTCTTTAAAAACCGCTCCAGCTGCAGCGCCAACCAATATGGTGTTTGTACACTGCTCTGGGTGCCCTTTTTGGGCAGAGAATCTGGCTTATGAATAGTTAAATAAATAAATAAGCCGTGTGCACAAAAGCCTTCTGAAACTTTCTGGCTGATATGGCATTGTTCGTGCCCCAGATAGAAAGCTTCTGGCTCCATCCACCTGCCAAGGAGGAAAACAATGGCCAGGGACTTTGCTAAGCCAGGGCAGGCAGATCTGAAGCTCTGGCTCTTTTGCAGCAAGATAGCTCTGAATGCGGGGTGGGCACTTCAAGCAACGCTGTGTGGCCCACCAACAAGCAGCTGTTTGGCTGGCTGGCTGGCTGGCTGGCTGGCTGGCTGGCTGGCAGTGGCTGCAGAGAGTGAAGGAGCGGAGGTGAGGTCAGACAAAGAAGTGAGGTGGGTGCCTGCTGAGGTAACTGCAGGGGGGCAGGGCCAGGGCCAGCTTCAGGTCTTGGGGAGTCCTTGGGCAAGACGCCCTCCATGGGTCCCCTTCACTCAGTCAGCCAATTCCCCCACTGCTGCTGCCACCAGCTGCGGCTGCTCCTTTTCCTCCTCATTTCTACTTGCTTGACACGCAGAGAGCCAGTGAGCAAGCAGGCAGTGGCAGCTGCAATGACTTCTCACCACTGCTGAGTGTGTTTGCTTCCTTGCTTTGTTGTTCTAAGTAGATCTAAGTAGATTCTGGAGCGGTGAACGATTAAAAAAAACACACACACATAAAGGAAACAAACACAATACATTGAAAACAAAATAACATCACAATGGTGGTTGGAGAGCAGAGAAGGCTTCCCGGAACAAGCAGGTCTTCAGCAGGCGCTGAAAGCAGCACAATGTCAGAGCCTGCCTGACCTCCAGAGGCAGGGAGTTCCACAGAAATGGAGCCCCCACACTGAAGGCCCTTCTCCTGGTGGACTCCAATCGGGCCAAAGGTCCATGAGGAACCACCAGGAGCATGCCATCCGATGACCTCAGCGACCGGGCAGGTTGGTATGGGAGGAGGCGCTCTCTCAGGTAACCTGGTCCCAAGTTGTTTCGGGCTTTGTACACAAGTACCAGTTACACAACAATAACAAAGTAAAACAGTAACAAAACAGAACAGTAACAAAGTAAAAACAGCCTCCAATCCAACTTACACACCAAAAGGCCCGCTTGAATAAAGTGATCTTTGCCTGCAGGCAGAAGGATAGCAGCGAGGGAGCGAACCTAGCCTCCCTCAGCAGGGAGTTCCACAGCCAGGGAGCAGCCACCAAGAAGGCCCTCTTTAACATCACCACCAAACGTGCCTCTGAAGGTGGCAGTCTCTAAAGAAAATTTTAAGAACTGTGCAGGCTCATACAGAAGAAGGCGGTCTTTCAGGTAGCCTGGTCCCAAGCCCTATATGGCTTATAGGTTATAACGAACACTTCAGATTCTGCCCAGAAACAGACTGGTAGCCAGTGAAGCTGTTGTAACAAGGGAGTCACGTGTTCCCTGTAGCCAACCCCAGTCAACGGTCTGGCTGCAGCATTCTGGACCTGCTGAAGTTTCTGAACAGTTTTCGAAGGCAGCCCCACATAGCGCTCCTTACATTGGTCCAAACGGGATGTAACTAAGGCATGTGTGTGACCATGGCCAGATCAGACTGTGAATGATCTGGATAATCCAAATGTGTGCTTAAAAATGATCTGCCATCGCCACTATTGGGATGCCTGGTCCCTGCCTGGTTTCTCTTGACCCTGACACCTGCCAAGAGAATCATCTTCAAGAACAAGTTTGTGTTTCACAAATGAATTTATGACTGCCTTCAAAATGAAATTCTACCCGTGAGTCAAAAGCAGTGTGCAGCTGCCACCTGCTTTCCTGCCTCTGTAGGTAGGAGCCAAGCGTTCATCTTTCTGCAAGGAACTTCTCACCCACCTCCCACCCTTCCACTCCCTTCCACCATTGTCCACCACGCACGCTCCGTTAAGTAAGAACAAAACCTTTTCTGCTTCCTTTTTGCCAGTCTGTAACGGAGTTCATCTAGTGAACTGCCAGTGGGTGAGATAGTTCACATCCATTTATGAAACCCATCCCTCTCTCCCAGTATCTTTTGGCTTTTCCTGCTCGTGGGATAGACAGGTCACACAGTGCTGCAGTCATGGGAGAAGCCACAGTGGGCAGAAGTTTCACTTCTATACAGGTACAAGAGCTTTTTCAGGGTTTAACTGCACTAATCGTTGCTCAATTAGTCCATCTTGCCTCTTCCAAGTAAACACGCAGCGGATTGCACCATAACAGCATTTAAAGGGATGTACTTAATTTTGTTTACATTGAAGCCTATGTATCACATGTTTATTTGGGCACATGTATACAGGACTGGTGCAGGGCAGTTTGGCGCCCTAGGCTGGCTTATATTTAGCGGCCCCCCTCGTGCGGGGGGGAGGGCTCCGGAGCAAAGCAGCCGGGAAATGCCTGCTTGCCCAGCGCCCCCTGCCCCCCCGCCGGCCTCCTCCTCCAGCAGCCGCTTTCCCCGCTGCCTACCGGTCGCCGCCGCCACGCGCGCTCCTGACCCGGCCTAGTTCCAGGCGCAGAGGAAAGCCGAGCGTGACCGCGAGCCCGCCTGGCGCCCGCAATCCGCCCCCGCACAGACCTGGTGGTTGCGGACCGGTGCCTTTGTCAGCGAGGCGGCCAGGCAGGGCAGGAGCACGCCGGCGGCGAGGAAGGAGCGCAGCATTTCTGCACCCTCTTCCGCCACGCGCCCTAGGCAGCCGCCTGGGTCTGCCTAGCGGTAGCGCCGGCCCTGCATGTAAAGCTGCTGGGCGTTCTGTGAAATGCATGAAGTGAAATAATTTGAGACGAAGAATGTTAATTTTCATCAGCCACTTGCACGTAATGGCAATTCAGTGCCACACAAGTAATGCTCTGATCTTCACTGCCACTGAACCAGCCAGGTTTTCCAACATGGTTACAGATGCTAATTTTATTATTTTTTTACTTTGAATACATATTATCAGGGTGCAGTGTTCTTGTTGTTTTTCTCTGTTGGAATAAACTGCATGCGTGTTTGGGTTATTACTTTTTAGGGGAGAAAAGTTGTGTGTGTGTGTGTGTGTGTGTGTGTGTATATATATATAATATTTTATATTATATTATGTATGTATGTATGCAGGGCCTTTTTTCTGGTGGAACTCACCGGAACTGAGTTCCAGCACCTTTTCTTCTATTAATTGCATTACAATTTAATCGCCATCTACTCCCGAGGAAATGTAATCCAAGAGTTCCGGTACCCTTTTCTCCAGAAAAAAAGCACTGTATGTATGTATGTATGTACTATATGGCTGATGATTCTGGAGGAAAGAGATGGGGGGGGGGCTTGGCTGGCAATGGGGAAATGACTGGGTTCAGTCATTTGTCTCCATCTAGTCCAGCGATCTGTTTGTAGCAGCGGCCTTTGAGAAGCTTAAAAGCAGCAGCAGGGCACGACAACAGCATCCCCCATTTTGGTCCCTAGCATTTGCTAGGGTGTGTGTTGTGGCTGGTTGTATGAGCTCTGTGCATGAGAAAGAGAAGTCTGTGTGCATTGCCACCTCTCAGGCTTTGGTGTTATGTGCCCGGCCACTAAAATGGATGTATGTTTTCTCTGTCATCTTCTACATGTGTAATTCCTTTATATATGTGTCACATGACCTGTCATCCGTAGGTTGACTCACTTCCTTGAGGGTTCTGCTCTGCATGCAGGTGATTTGCTGCTTTCTGACTGGAGCATGGTTATGTTGCTCTATGGGGCCCAATGCCACATATGGATGATTTTATTGATTTTACAATTTACAATTTATTTTTAGGCCATGATTTATAAACACATGCACTGTAGATGAAAAGAATCTACTGGGATGCCTTACCCCACTCTGAATAGCAAGGGGGTTTGTTGGGTGCTGTTTCTACAAGTCTACATTCATTGGCTCTGTGTTGCAGGGCTTTTTAAAAATGTGCCAACAGACACCAAATGTGCAGTTTCAGGGAGAGGGGGAATGTGCCGTTCCAAAATAACATTTATACCATTGGAAATTCAAGTCGCAAAAGTTGTGTTATATTAGTCAGTATAAAAAGTGACTGATAACAATGTGAAAAGTAAAGTAACTTTGCCCACATTAGGCATCCAGGAGTTGTATCCAATATTAGACCTACTTAGGGTAGACGACCCATTGAAATGAATGGGACATAAGTTAGATTAGCACTGTATACAACCCAATGGATATAACCCCAGGAGTGCTTGTGTGCAGGTATGCACATTTTGTCCCAAAACAGCAGAATTTCTTGGGCCCCACTAGGAAAAATATTCTGGACACACCTCTGCAAAAAAGGTCAGCATGTCCAACTTGGTGGCCACCTTTCAGCAAGCGGCCAAAACTTTGCTTTTCAAGAAATCTTTCAAGCTAAATTAGCTCTGTTGCTGTAAAATTTTGACCATTGTGCTTAATTGTTGCTATTTAAATTTATTTTGTAATTTGGCCAGCTGTTTTATATGGTTTTTGTTTTTTTTATTGATTGTTTTGCATTTTGTTGTTATGAGCTTCCTTGAGGATCATTGATGGGAAAAGATTTCATAGATCATAGAGTTGGAAGGGGCCTAACAAGGCCATCGAGTCGAGTCCAACCCCCTGCTCAATGCAGGAAACTAGAGGAGGGGTCTCCCATCCAAGTAATAACCAGGCCTGACCCTGCTTAGCTTTCCATGCTCAGACAAGCTGAGCCAGCATGAGCCACAGGCCTGTATGTGGTGGCCCACCCCAAAACCAACCTATGGGGAATGATTTTCAGAAATCAAAAGCATCCTAATTTCTTTGTTTTAAAAGTAGGTAATGCAATATATAGGAAAATAGGAAAACTGCAGCATTGGCTTCATTGCCATTTCATCTCTCCCCCCTCCCCCCTCACACACACATCTTCATGTCCAGCTATTTTACACTTAGCCCTGTGCACTTTATTTCTGATCAATCAAAATATATCTTTTCATTATGTTTTGTGGATTTTAACATGTACATCGATGTTTCACAATTGCTCCCAAAACCATGTCTATGTTTTTTTTTTAACTTATCCTTTCCAGATTTACAGAAACTGAAACTTTTACAGAAATAGTCACCCTTCTTGTAAAGTTACTTGAACCAGATTGTAATATTATCAAGATGCGCTCCAGTGCTTTGGAGGTCCCTGAGTTTCATGGCCTGTCCAATGTAATTAACAAGAACATAATTACTTTCGACTATAACAGGAAGATTAACTTGGAGTGCACTTTGAGCCTGATCTCTCTAGAAACTTTTCTACCAGCCCATGGTCAACTTGTTACTGGAGAAGCTAAGGAAGAGGAACCTCGTGGAGACCAACCTCATAGTTTCCCCCCCACATCCAGTATGTCATACTCCATTTCTTTGTACCTATTATAATCACTGTTATCTGCATCTAGTGAAGATGTTATATAGAACCTTAATCAGGTCACTGTGGGTTGAAGTACAGATGGTACCAGCTATTTTCTGTCATGCCCTGAGACATTTTCCAGGAAAATAAGTAGGCAAACATGCAGACCCAGACCTCTCGGTGGTTATTTTCATTGTTGTTGTCATCATCACCATAACCACCATCTTATTTTATCTTCTCTCATGTATCTATTTAAGGCAGGGGTGGGCAACACACAGCCTAGGGGCCATATGCAGCCCTCACTGCCTCCCCCCCCCCCCCCCCGCTGCTGCTGAAATTTGCAGAGGCAGCAAAAACATTGCCAGTGACATTTGGTCATTTTAGGCTTCCATGGTGCTTACCACTACAGAAGCTTAAAATGGCCAAATCTTGCTTCAAAACAAGTGAGCTTGGGCTGCTTTAGGGTGCCTTAGTGGTTTGCCACTGATTCCTCCCCCCCCCCCGAGCACATCAGGGAATGTGAAGTGCCTTATAGAAGAGAGGGGCTGTGGCTCAGTGGTAAAGCCCCTGCTTTGCATGCAGAAGGTCTCAAGTTCAATCCCTGGTGTCTCCAGGTAAGGCCGGAAAAATTCCTGCCTGAAACTCTGGAGAGCTGCTGCCAGTCAGTGTTGTTGTTGTTGTTGTTGTTGTTGTTATTTACATTTATTTATCGCCCATCTGGCCGGCAACCGGCCACCCTGGGCGATGTACATCAAATAAAAACAGAATAACATACATTTAAAAGAGTATAAAACTTTAAAATCTTAGCCCACCCCATATTCCCGCCTGAACAGCCAAGTTTTTAGTAAGCGGTAGAAGCTCAGCAGAGAGGGGGTATGGCGAAGGTCACTCGGGAGAGAGTTCCACAGTACCGGGGCCGCCACAGAAAAGGCCCTCTTTCTAGTCCCCACCAGTCTAGCTGCTCTGGCTGAAGGGACCAGGAGAAGGCCGTCTGTGGCACTGGCAGATCTTGTTGAGCGGCCTCCTTGGTGTTGCTGGAGACGCTCTTTGAGATAGACTGGACTGGAGCCGTATAGGGTTTTAAAGGTCAAAACCAACACCTTGAATTCGGCTCGGCAAGCAACTGGTAGCCAGTGCAGCTCCTTGAGCACTGGCATGATGTGATCCCGCTGGCGGCTGCCTTTAACCAGGTGAGCCGCCGCGTTCTGTACCAGCTGTAGCTTCCAAACCGTCTTCAAGGGTAACCCCATGTAGAGCGCATTACAGTAGTCTAGGTGAGAGGAGACCAAGGCATGAACCACTGATGGGAGCAGATGATTAGGAAGGTAGTATCAGATGGATACTCCATCCATATCAGATGGAGTTGATACAGCACTGCCTGGCTCACAGCTGACACTTGAGCCTCCAAGGACAGCTGGGAGTCTAGAATGACCCCCAAGCTGCGGACCTGGTCCTTCAGGGGTAGATGTACCCCATTCAGCACCAGGTCAACATCCCCTAGCCTCCCCTTGTCCCCCACCAGAAGTACCTCGGTCTTGTCGGGGTTCAGCTTCAGCATATTCCCTCCCATCCAGCCACCCACTGCCTCCAGGCACTTGGACAGGGTCTCAACGGCCAACCTCAGTGAGGACTTGAAAGAGAGGTAGAGCTGTGTGTCATCCGCATACTGATGACAGCACACCCCAAACCTCCTGGTGATTGCTCCCAGCGGGAGCCAGGATGTTGGGCCAGATGGACCAATGGTGTGACTCGGTATAAGGCAGCTTCCTGTGTTCCCCTGCAGTTGCCCACCCTTGATTTAAGGCATTTACATTCCACCTTTCATAATTATCCCAGGGCAGTTTACAATGCAAACTAAAGCAAAACACCAACAATAAGATGTATGACAATATCAATAAATAACACTTAAATATCAATTAAAACAAAGTAAAAACGTCATTTCCTGTGTTCAAAGTGGTGCTGTGCTGAAACCCCACCTGCCCTTTTGCAACCTCTTAGTTTCCCTGACAAAGTAGCAGTCATTTTTCTGCCTTTTCTGTTGGGATTTTGCGAATTTCTGAGAGATTTCTCAGGGTGCAGTGCTTCAGTACTTCCGTTACCGTAAGGAGGTGGCTGAGGAGTGAGTGTACTCTTTATTTTGCCATTCTACCCCCACCCCCATTCTGTCCTTGCAGCCTCTCCGACTGCTTGAGCTTTCTGAAAAGCTCCCCTAGAGGACTTAACCAGGACTTGGTGGCTTTCCAGTGCTGCTGTCTGGTGAGGGCCTGAAAGCTGAGTGAGGCATTTTTGCTTTTGCTTTTTTGTTATTAAAAGTATTTTTAAGAAGGAGGAGCAGAAGGAGAAGGAGACATGATGAAGATGATGACAACCTCCTTGCTCTTTCCAGGCAGTAGCCCTGGAAAGCCACCAATGAGAAAGCTCCGGGCACTGCGGCCTGTAGGGGCAAATGACCCCACTGGGCATCCCGAGCTGTTGCCCCCTAGGGCTGGGAGGCCCACGCTGCGGTGCAGGGACTGCTGGCTCCACTGCGGTCTGCCCACGCGTGCAGGGCACAAGTAGTCTGCGGCGCCCCGCCGGACCCCACAGACGGCCCCGTGGTGCCTCGCCCGCTCTCCGCCTGGGTCGTATGAACTGGCCCTCTGAGAAGAACCTCAGTGGAAGTTCATAGTGCCAAACTACATGTTACGCTAATCACGCAGTGTGTTGCTGAGGCAACACCGACGCGACATTGATGCCAATGGAGACTTTTTTTCTTTTGTTAACCTTGTTAGCCCCTCCCCCCATGGGAGGGATTTCAGGAAGCAAACTGTGTGGGGGGGCGGGGAAGGTTTAATTGTCCCCTCCTGGAGCATCATGTCCCAATCCAAATTGGGGCCACACATGCTTACACTAGAGTAAAACAAAAGACAAGCCTCAGCTATGTTTGGGTAACTTGATGTGGGAGAAGGCGGCCTTTCTCCCATAATGGGAGCCAATAACACCCAACATCACACAACATTTGAATAGAAAATGCCTGTCAGCACTGGCTGTGTAGCAGGTACCATGGTCTGTGCCAGAGTCTATAGCAGCTGAGAGAGTTCCATGTCAAGTGCTCTGTAGGTAACAGCAACAGTGCACTGGTAAAGGCCAGAGTAACCCTAGAGTCCCAGGACTTGAGTGAATTTGAAAGGCATAGTGATAAGTTTAAACATACTCCATTAGGGAGCTCAATAGGTTGATTCAGACTTCACACTGGAAAGGCCCGGATTGATAGCCCTGGGTTCAGAATCCAGCAACGCATCCTTCCCTTCTTCAGAGAGATCTGCAGCGACTTCTTCTACAGTACCCATTTCTGGTGGATTGAGGGGTTATAAGACCTCTTGTGCAGATTCTTCTTGCTTGAGATCATAATCAGAAGGTCACTTTTAAAGGGCCTCAGGTGAGAGAGCACAACAGGGAGAAAAGATCCACTGCTTTTAGTTGGTATTTCAATTCCATGCTATTTTTAGCTCACTGTGGGTGCTTCCACACAAAGGGCTCCTAGTGCTATCTATCAAAATACTCTGTGCAGCAATACCATCCTTTCTCCCTTAATGGATTTATGGGGGAAAGAAAAAAGACCGAAGCATCAGTGGGAAAACATGGAAGGTTAGAAGTGGAAGATGATGTCACCTTGTAAAATTCCAGGAATAAGGCAGGGAGATTGCATGATAAAAGCCTCTTCTGGAAACACCCTGTGACTTGTTTCTGTATTCTGTCCACATTTCTGTTCAAACAAATATTTCACTATCATTTCTTTTGGGCCATTAGACCATAGGGCAGGTGAAATGTGCCTGACTGGGAGCTGTATTTCAGGCCTGAAGAGCATTCAGAATATCAGAGTGAGCTGTGAGGATTTTCTCCTGATGGGCCTTCGATACCAGCATTTGGACCCTCCTTCGCCCAATCTTGATTATATTCCCATCAGACTGGATCTCACTGATCGCAGAAGCAAGACTGTGTACAAGGTAAAGGTCTTATGTGTATGAACATAAACAATTCTGGATTACCGGATCTTCTAGAACAGGGTGGACAGCCATCCTCCAACATAAAACCCAACAGGTACACACAGACCTATTTTGCAACAGGCCACAGTGGGCTTTTGAATATGCAAGCCATGACCACAGCTTGTCATGTTGTCCGAGCCCGGCGGGGTGGGTTGTACTGAGGCTTAAACAACCCTCACATGACCCTAAAACAGGCCATGGGTTATGCAAGGTTGTTTAACTCTCACACAACCCACCTCCGCCACCGCTTACTCCAGTGGTGGTAATGGAGGACTTTCCAGAGAATGTTAGACATTTGGAACGAATTTATAGAGAGAAAAAGGTAATTAGATTAATGGACTGGCTGGAAAAAATGGAGACAAGGCAGCAAATTATTGAAAGGGTTGGACCAGGAAGAATTTCGTGGTCAAATTTAATCCAATTAGTTCAATGGGGAAAGAAATGGAAGAGGAGACAGGAGCATGAAAGAGAATTCACCGCATTTGAGCAGTTGGTTATGTCTAGAGAACTTATAGAAGGGAATGTATCAGCTAGAGGTATTACAAAGATGATATACAAAATGATGCAGAAATCAGAACAGCAAGTGGAAAATCTTAAGATAGTTTGGGATATAGAGTTTGAAGAGGAAATAGTAAAGGAAGAGTGGAATAAGATATAGGATAGGTGAATATTAAAAAATATGTCAATAAAGATAAAAGAGAATTTCTATAAGTTAATTTGGAGGTGGTACCTGACTCCGGTGAGAAAAACAAAATAGATAATAAATGTTCTCCAATGTGTTGGAGAGGTTGTCAGGAGCTGGGTATGTATGCTCATATGTGGTGGAGTTGTAAAAATGTATTGGATTTTTGGAAAATGATTTTTGAAGCAATATCAATATTGCTTCAATATTTGAAGCAATAGCCAGTGTGGCGTAGTGGTTAGAGTGTTGGACTGGGACTCGGGAGATCTGAGTTCTAGTCCCCGCTCGGCCATGACACTCACTGGGTGACTTTGGGCCAGTCACTGACTCTCAGCCTAACCTACCTCACAGGGTTGTTGTGAGGATAAAATGAGGAGGAGGATTATGTAAGCCGCCTTGGGTTCCTTGCAGGAAAAAAGGTGGGGTATAAATATAATAAATATAATAAATAAATAAAATAAATAAATAAATAAATAAAATTGTTGGTATTGATTTCGAAGTTTGTCCTAAATTAGCATTGTTATCAATAACTGAAAAGGTGGCTGGTCCTCAAAATGTTAAAGAATTAATTGTAAATTTGTTAACGGCAGGTAGATTAATGATAGCAAGAAAATGGAAAGTTCAGCAAGTTTTCTCTATCACTGACTGGTATAAAGAAGTCTGGGATATGGCTTTAAATGATATGTTAACATGCAATATCAAATGTAAAAGGGGACAATTAAAGAAAAACAATTTTAAGGATATTTGGGGTTTATTTTTGGCATTTGTGTTAAATAAGGGGAAAGGGAGTATGCCGTGTCAAGATATGTTGTATTTTTGGAATAATGAATAATTATAGATTATAGAGATAGAATGTACTATATGATTTAATGATATTTTTTTGGAGGGGGGAGAGATCCCCTCTTCATGGAAGCAATCTAAGATTATTTTAATCCCGAAGCTAGAGAAGGACTTAACGGAGCCAGGTTCCTATAGACCCATTTCCTTAATAAATCAAGATGCAAAATTGATGACAGCAATATTAGCGAGAAGGATGAACAAGTTTATTACTAAATATGTCGGGATAGACCAATGTGGTTTTATGCAAGGAAGACAAATGGCAGATTTAACAAGAAGAGTTTTAAATATAATATATTTAATAAAGAAAAATAAATTGAGAGCAGGGGTAATAGCGTTAGATATTTTTAAAGCCTTTGATTGCGTGGAATGGCCAGCATTAAAAAGTTTAATTAAAATTATGGGGTTTGGAGAAAGATTTAGAGGAGTAGTTAATCAATTGTATTCAAAAAATGTTTAAGCAGTTGTAGTAAATGATGGTTTAACAGAGCAAATTTACCTAGGTCGAGGAACTAGACAAGGATGTCCCCTTTCGCCTATTTTGTTTGCATTGATAATGGAGATTTTAGCAAATGTATTTAGAGAAGATAGAAATATAGGCGGGATAGGGATTAGGGAGAAGATAAAAATAAATCTTTTTGCAGATGATACTCTTTGACAATCGAAAACCCTATGGAAAATATGGATAGAGTGGAGAATCATTTAAAGGAGTTTGGGGAAGTAACGGGGCTACAGATTAATTGGGATAAATCTAAATTTTTGTTGTTTAACTATAGTAAAAGAGAAGAGATTGAAATGTGTAAAAAAAAAGTAATTATAAGATTAATAATGTAATTAAATATTTAGGAATTGTAATTCCAAAAGATATAGATAAACTGGGAGATCAGAATTATAGGAAATTAAAGAATGAGGTAAAGAATAAAATAGAGGAGTATAAAAAAATTGGACTTTCCTGGTTTGGTAGAATTGCTTTGATTAAAATGAAGATTTTGCCAAAGATAATTTTTTTATTTCGGATGATACCAAGTGCGATATCAGATAAGGAACTTAAAGATTGGCAATCAATTATTAATACATATTGTAATGGAGGGAAAAAATCTAGGATTACTAAAACAAGATGGTATAAAGCACAAAAAGTAGGGGGTTTGGGTTTGCCGAATTTAAAATGGTATTATATAGCGAATCAATTAAGACATATAGTGGATATTATAGCACGTCCTAAAGAAATAATGTGGTTGGAGTTAGAAACATGTGAACTACGTAGTACTTTGGGGAATATTTTTTTTCAAAAAAATAATAATAAATTGATAAAAAATATAGACAACCCTTTTCTAAGAAATTTGTTAATGATTTGGGGTACTATGAAGAGCATATTTATACCAGGGATATCTCCATTAATTCTGGTGGTAGCTCTTAAGGATTTTCCTGAAAACTTAAGATTAGAGCTGGAGGGTAAACTAAGAGAAGAAAGGGTTATTAGATTGACCGATTGGGTGGAAAAGATGGGGACTAGAGATCAAATAATGGAAATTGTTGGGAGAAGAAGATTATCGTGGTTAAATTTACTACAGTTAGAACAGTGGTCGAAGAAATGGAAAAGGAAAACTGAGTACGAGAGAGATTTAACTAATTTTGAAAAGATGGTCATGTTAGAGACGGCCTACCAGGTAATGCATCAACAAGAGGTATAACAAGGGATTTATATAGATTGATTCAAAAAGCAAAAGAACAAGAGGATCAGCTTAAGACAGTATGGGATAATGAATTTGAAGAGGTGACCTCGAAGGTGGGGTGGAACAATATATGGGATAGACGGATTGTGAAAATGATGTCAATTAGGATAAAGGAAAATTTTTATAAACTAATTTGGAGATGGTATTTAACTCCAGTAAGATTAAATAGAATAGATAATAATTGTTCTGCATTATGTTGGAGAGGATGTCAGGAAAAAGGGACATATGCTCATATGTGGTGGAGTTGTAAAAAGATATTGGTGTTTTGGCGAGAGGTTTTTACAGAAATATCGAAAATTATTGGTACTAATTTAGAGGTCTGTCCAAAATTAGCATTGTTATCAATAACTGAGAAGCTTATTTGTGATCAAAATACGAAGGAGTTAATTGTAAACTTGTTAACTGCGGCCAGGTTAATGATAGCGAGAAATTGGAAAGTACAACATGTTTTCCTAATAACAGACTGGTATAAGGAAGTTTGGGACATAGCCCTAAATGATAAACTAACTAGTAGTATCAAATGCAAAAAAGGATTGCTAAAGAAAAATAATTTTATGGAGATATGGAATCAATTACTAGACTATGTATTAATAAAGGGGAAGGGTAACATGCCTTGTCAGGATATGTTATATTTTTGGAATTTAGACTTTATTTGATCAAGAAGATAGAAGTATATTACCGTAATTGGTCCCTTGGAGGGTGGGGGGGAGCACTTGATGATTTATTGTATGTTGATTATGTTATATTTGTGTGATAATTTTGTATTTTGTTAAATATATTTTTTGTGTTATAATTTGTTTTGAAAAATAAATAAAATATTTTAAAAAAAGAAAAAAAGAATGTACTATATGGTCCCGTGGTTACGGAAGCACTATATATAAGTTGTATGTTTGTTATTTAGTTGTTTTATATATTGTTTTTAAAAATTTAAATAAAAATTAAAAAACAACAACAACCCACCTCTGCTGGGTTTGGATGACACAACAAGCCATGGTTGTGGCTTGAATATTCAAAATGGCCACCTGCACGTGCCGTAGCCCACCTTGGAACAAGCCACAGTGGGCTGTTTGATTGTGTGAACCAGCCCACAGCCTATGGCCCCCCTTTTAAAGTAGTCCTTGGTGTTCAATCCACAAATGGTCTAGTTTTGGGGCATTGTTTTCCATGGCACTTATTCTTCCCTCTGCCAGCAGAGAGATCATTGCAGCATGCATTGTGAGTGAGAGAAGAAAGGAAATTGACCTCTCTGTTCAAAGACATTGCCCACCTGTGTTTTAAATAGCAACGGTGTTGCGAACAGTTACTAGGATAGCCAAACAATTCACTGGTTTTGTTGAACTACATGAGTGCAAGTCTCACATTTGATGGCTGTCTTCAGTTCGTCCAGATCTAACTGGGCACTTCAGCTAATATACTGGGTGGAACAGCGGTGTTCAGAATTGGACTGAGTTAACATAATTCCACTAGGCATTAAAAATTAATATGGTTTAACTCACTTTTTCCCAGTGAGTGAGATCTCATGGGACAGACTTTGATTTAAATATTGGGACAATAATTACACAACAGCTAAGAGATGACAGAAGTCAAAAGGATGTGGGGATTGCCACCAAAGGAAGTTCATAAGATAATAATTACTTTTCATCACTTCCTCATTTGTTGCTTCTTTCTTATTCCATAGTCTGAGCATGCTTGGCTTCCTGTTCAGATCAGAGGCGCAATTTCTAACCAGGCCCCACAAGCTGCCTTCATGGCTATGCTCATCCTGGAAGTGGACCAGTTCATTTTGAGCCCCTTGTCAACAGCTGCATTGGATGCTGAAGACAGTGAGACAGCCCAGTCTCTGCTGGTCTTCAACATCACCAAGCCACCCCAGGAAGGCTACATCACACACCTGCAAGACCACACGAAGCCTATCTCATCCTTCACATGGAACAGTCTCAGCAATATGCTCATCGCATATCAGCCTCCAAATAGCAGCCATTCGGAGAGGAGAAATTATGAGGTAAGTGAAATAAGGCTGAAATACGGTTCCAGCACTGCCTCATCCTTTGCAGCTGAAAGATTTGCAAGTCCTGTAAAGGCAACACGTCACGTACAATGAAAGGGAGGCTGTTGGATTGCACTGTTGGGTACCATTGCCCTGTGGCAGCTCAAGAGGCATCTGGTCACTTCCCATCATTTTTTGCTCACAGTGCTTTCCAACAGTCATTTCAGACATTGAGCTGCAGGTCACCAAATCATGAGAAATCAAATGATCCGCATGAACACAATGTGCAAACCAACTCTGCATTTGAATGTATTACAAAAGTTTGTTTAAATGCAGCAATTAATTGATTCAAGGTGCAATCCTCTGCAAGTTTAGAACAAGAGGCCTACAATTCCCATCATGTCCCAGCCAGCTATGCTGGCTGGGGCATGCTGGGAATTGTAGGCCTTTTTTCTGTCTAAACTTGCAGAGAATTGTGCCCTAAAGCTTGCAGAGCTACCAGAAATATCTCCCTCTGTTTCAGACATGAAACCCACATTCCTCACAGATTCTCTACTGCTGCGTTAAACTTTCTTTGCTACAGACTGGGATTACAGCATTTTAGAGATAAATGTTATATTTTTGTTTTTATTATTATTGCTGGTCCTAATGTTTTTCATCTGACACCGTCTCTTAAAGAGTTTCTAGGAGAAAAAAAAAGTATTGGGAAAAAGTAAGATGGAAGAAATTAGACATTCTAATAGAATTAGAAAAGTGTTACAAATATATGTACGGTATCTGAGATTTCATAGATCATCGAGTTGGAAGGAACCTACAAGGCCATCAAGTCCAACCCCCTGCTCAGTGCAGGAAACTAGAGGAGGGGGTCTCCCATCCAAGTAATAACCAGGCTTGACCCTGCTTAGCTTTCCACACTCAGACAAGCTGAGCCAGCATAAGCCACAGAATATATAAGTGCTTATAAGGGCTTAGCTAGATAAGGTGGTGGAAGTTTGAGATTAGATCTCATCGACTCTTTAAATTTTAGCTGTGTGTGTGTTTGTGTGTGTGTGTGTGTGTGTGTGTGTGTGTGTGAGAGAGAGAGAGAGAGAGAGAGAGAGAGATTCACCACAGTGCTCCAGGAGGAATTTATCATCATCATCATCATCATCATTAATAACATTTTAATGCCAGGGCTGGTGCAAGGAAGTTTGGTGCCCTAGGCAAGATCAGATATTTAGTGCCCCCCCTTCCCACTTGACCCCTCCCTCCCTATTTCTGGCGCCCCCTTTAGCCCTGCGCCCTAGGCAGCTGCCTAGTTGGCCTAATGATAGCACCGGACCCATTTAATGCCGCTCCTCAGCCAAAAAGGCTCCCAGAGTGGCTTACATATAAACAATTAAACAGGACAGTCCCTGCCTGTAGGCTGATAATCTAAAAAGACACGACACACAAGGAAAAGGGAATGGGGAGGGAAGAAGGGGAAAAATAATTAATTCTTCTGGCAGGGCTGGTGGAATGGCCCTGTGCTCCTTCTCATCTCCCTCCTCTCGGCCTGCTGGAATGGCTGCATTTCCCTCCAGTGTACTTTTCCTGATTAAAATCTACCAAAGTTGCTATTTGCCCCATAGGAGAAACTTACATGCTAGGCCCTAAGAAGAGCTTCTTAGAAAAATAAATTGCTATTGCCACTGAAAGAATGACCATTAGTGCTGGCCGAATATGGAATTGGTAGGAAATTGAGGCCTTTGAATTCAAACCAAGCATATACGTATATGATAGCAGTTATTTCTTGTCTGTCTTTAAATTCTTTCACATAATGCTAGACCCATTTAATAAGCCGTTGCCAAGGTTTAATGTTGTTCACGTTGGCTTGATTTCTTTCTGATTTTCACAAATTTCAGAAGTTGTAAACTATTCAGTCATTTCTATTTCTGTTGCAAAAATCCCAAGGAAGTATAAATAGTGCTCCCTCTTGTGGAAGTGAAAAGGAATGACTCACATGCGAAACCTTTTTTTAAAAGTAAATTGTACCCATATAGGGGAAACAGCATTTTTTAAAAAGGGGGGGGGAGGGGAGGATATGGAAAGCTGTAGACCAGAGGTGGGGAACCTCAGGCCTGGGGGCCAAATCCAGCCCTCCTGGGGTCCCAATGTCCTCCCCCCCCCAGCCTTACCCCTTTCCCCCCAACCACGGATCATTTGGTGGTTACCCGGCTTTTGTGCAATTCCCCCTGCCCCACCCTAAAAGGTTGAGATGCCTTTCCCGAGGCTTAGTTACTGGCAGGAAGAGCTTCAAGCTAAAAGAAGCTGGTAATGTTTGTATTTTTGGCCCTTCCCCTTTGTCTTTGACCCATCCACTGCTGGAATGTGCGCCCCCCCCCCGAGCTTCTCCAAAAGGAAATTCAGCTCTCAGGCTGAAAGAGGTGCCCACCCCAGTTGTCGACACACAGAAGCCATAGGATCTTTTTCACATTCCGGTTCCAAATTATTAACACTCTAAACCTCCTTGGTTGTTATTTGTATAAGTTATTATGTCGTAAAATGTTTTGAGATTTCTCTAATCTCTTATTTGCTGGCTACTTTTTTATACTAGGCATGTTCAGCAGTCATGAACCAGGTCCAGCTTGGATTACTTTAAAAAAGGGAACAGACAAATTCATGGAGGATAAAGCTATCAATGGCTACCAGTCCTGATGACTGTATATTGCCTCCAGTATCATAGGCAGGATGCCTCTCAACACCAGTTGCTGGGAAACAGTTGCTGGGAGGGTGCTACTGTGATCATGTCCTGCTTGTGGGCTTCTTTCCCCATTGGGGCATCTGGTTGGCCACTGTGGGAACAGAATGCTGGACTAGATAGGCTTTTGGTCTGATCCTGCAGGGCTTTTCTTATGTTCTTTGATCATCTTTAGTAAACGGAGTGTCCATTTTTGTACAACAGGTGGAGTTTGAAGTTCATGATTTGTACTTTGAAAAGAGTTCACCCATTACTCTTCATATCTCCATTAGAACAACAGATACAAATGCCCCTCGCGTTTCATGGAATACAGGTAAGGATTCATTTTATGCCGGATACCTTTCTTTAAAAGGCAGGTTCAAGAATAAATTGTAACTTGAACAACTAGGAAAAGAAAATCTACAATCAAGGTGGCCAGGAGAATTAAAATACCATCAAATGGAAGTTTAAAAAAATTAAAAGTTTGAAAACTTTGTTTTAACATACTCCATTTTAATTTTGTACAGTTGATTGAGGGAGACGTGGCTGAAAGGAAATTCTCACCAAGCTACAGGATTATAGTCAACAAATTGCAATTGTAATTTTATTATTTATATAGTGTCATCAGCATATAACAGGGGTGTTGAACCTCAGGCCCATGGACCAAATCTGGCGTTCCTGGGATCCCAATCCAGCCCTCCGGGGTTCTCTATATGGTCCTGACCCTTCTCCTGGCTCCACCGCCGTACCCCATCCACCAATTGTTTGGTGGTTTCCTGGCCTTTGCACATTTCCCCCCATTCTAAAAGGTTGAAATCCCTCTCTTAAGGCTTAGTTACTGGCAGTAAGAGCTTTAAGCTAAAATATGCTGGTATTTTGGCCCTGCCCCTTTGTCTTTGGCCCTGCCCGCTACTGGAATTTGAGAGCTTTTGCAAAATTGAGTTTGGCCCTCGGGCTGAAAGAAGATCAACACGCCCAGTATACAGAGGGTGACTTTGCATGTCACGATAAGCCCTGCTGAAAACAAGCCACAGTGGGTTGGTTAATTGCTTGCTAAGCCACACTGCTGCTGTCACACAATCAGGCGCTTGTTGGCTTGCCATGGTTTGTTTTCCTTCCGGTTCTCCTGCCTGCTTCCAGCATGTATTCCAGTAACTTTTGTGGTACAACCTTTAAAGAGTAAAACAAGGGATGTATGGATTCTGTGTTTTGCAATTGTTTCTTTGGCATCTCTCGTTCCGTTCTCCGCTCATTGATGGAATCAGATTTTTTGTCCTAGAATTTAGTTCTACTTGCACTAATTCTCTCTGCAACCCCCCCTTGAAGCATTCCTCTTACTTTATCTAGGTCTTGATCTCTTGGAAGGACAGTCTCGTTCTATAACATGGGAACAGTTTCAGATTGTAGACAACGACGATATCAACGGTGTTCGCTTAGTCACTGTTGATGGTTTACAGCATGGGCGACTCACTCTAAGAGGTATCGCATCCTGGTGGATCTCTGCATGTGGATGTTATTTGGTCCTTTGCCATCAGTACAGTACATGGGCTGATTCCCCTTTACAGCTGTCTCAACGTGAGGACTTTGGAAGCATGCAGAGGCCACTGCTGGGTTCATGATTGGCACCATTTATGAACACTGAGATAATGTGGATTCTGAGATAGTTGTATTTTGCCATATGGCATAAGCCACACACCTTACTAAAAGGGAATTTAACCTTAATTTCATTGCTTGTTTATTAGGGGTTCACAAAGTTTGGCTTGGCTTACTGGCCAGCTGCTGTTTGTAGCTGTTGCCACTGACTCCTCCACTCCCACAAGTTCAGAGGCACATGCAAATGACTTAAGAACGTAAAAAGAGCAATGCTGAATCTGACAAAAGGCCTATCTAGTCACAGAATCATAGAATAGTAGAGTTGGAAGGCGCCTGTAAGGCCATCGAGTCCAACCCCCTGCTCAGTGCAGGAGAACAGATGTGGGCAGCCCAGGCAGTCACCTATCCAAGCACTGACCTGGCTCATACCTGCTTAGCTTCAGCTTATGGCTTGCATTATGTGCTCTCGATGCCACCTGAATGTAAACAGCCTTCTGTTTACAGAGTGGCCAACCAGCTGTCTGTGGGAAGCCCACAAGTAGGACATGAGTGCAACAGCACCCTCCCACTCATGTTACCCAGTAACTGGTATGCAGAGGTATACTGATACTGGATACTGGAGGTAATATATAGCTATCACTACTAGTAGCCAGTATTAGTAGACTAGTAGATTTGGGGTTGGGTCTTGGTCTTTCTTCATTTTCTGTGGGGCTTTTGCAAAAGGTGAGAGCAGCACAAGTCTTTTCTTGCTGCTTCTGCCTTCTATGAAGCCAACACGAAGTGAGAGGCCAATCCTTCCCCTTCCAAGTTCTCTGCAATTCACTGATGACTTCACGAGTTATAATTTGTGAAGGACTGATATTTATGGATTTCCTGCTTTTGACACTCCCAGTTCCTACATCTTATAAACTTAAAACTGTTTCAGTTCCTAATCTTATCCCCATGTCCCATTATACGGTGGTCTCACTTTTTCAAAAGTATGCATTATATCACTTCTGTTGTCTGACAGGAGGAAAAGGATTCATGCTCACAGTCTCAGACCTTAAGGCTGGTGTTGTTCGTTACCATCATGATGACAGTGATTCCACAAAGGACTATATTGTCTTCAGGATCTTTGATAACCGCCACAGCAGCCGCCACAGGTTTCCAATCAACATACTGCCTAAGGATGACAGCCCCCCATTCCTTATCAGTAATGTTGAAATAGAGGTACTTGAAGGACAAACAATTCAGATCCAAGGCTCAATGCTTCAAGCTTCTGACATGGACTCTAGTGATGACTACATACTCTTTAATATCACCAAACCATCACAGGCAGGAGAAATCATGAAGAAACCAGAACCAGACCTTATTGGTAATATGTTAGACATTTGCCAGAGGGAGAAGACCTCTCTCTTTTTACTAATGTTTTGAAGTCAAGTTTTTCCTTTATGCCTGAGTGTTGTTGTTTTCAAATTTATTCTCACTTCCCTCTAACACTTCAGTTCGACTGTTGTCCTCATCTTATTGGTGCTTTCTCCTTCTCTTTCGTAGGACTGAGTAAGTGGACTGTGGATTGAACCTTTTAGTACCAAACACACAGATTAAAGTCTGTTGACTGATGCTGATTTGCTTATGTTTGGAGGCACCTCAAAGCTATATCAGCTTCAGATTTAGGCCCTGATCATATTATTATTATTATTATTATTATTATTATTATTATTATTATTATTACATTACTATTAATTTTATTTCTAGACCGTCCAATAGCCAAAGCTCTCTGATTATAAACACACCTAAATCCATACAGTAATACCTTGGATTGCAAGTAACTTGGTTTGAGAGCGTTTTGCAAGACAAGCACATTTAAAAATATTTATTTAATTTTTTTTGACTTGATATACAAGCGACGTCTTGCAATACAAGTACTGTAGTACGGCTTAAATTAAAAATCTCTGTACAAATTTTTTTGGGGGGATTTCGTTTTGATATAAGAGTGTTTTGGATTACAAGCACGTTTCCGGAACGAATTATGCTCTCAATCCAAGGCATGACTGTATATAAAATGCAATCTCAAAGTTAGGTTGATGATGTGGTTTCCTGAGTTGGATCCTGAACTACATGGTTAGCCAATTTTCAGCCTGCTTCACTCATGGGGTTAAATTCACTTCACACAAATGGATAACTGCATTTGCCCCCTCAGCACATCACCAACATAACTTTTGAATCAGGCCTTGGTCATAATTATGTCACTGGCATTTTAATGAAAGTGTTCCAGATTGGACTGTAGTCCCTTCTGTAGTAATTCCCGGCCAATGCAGAACACCAAAGTACGGTATACATTGGGGAGGTCCGGATGATTATTTAAGCCATGGTGGGCTGCAGTATGTGTGTTTTAGAGAATTTTGAAAATTCTCTAAAACAGCCCATGGGTTCTGGGTGGTTTGTTAAGCATGCCACAAGCCAAACAAATCAGTGGACACAAGGGTAAATACAGCAAAATTGTACACTCAAAATAAAAAATGTATGAACCTTTTAATCCCAAAGCAATAGACTGAAATTTAGTTGCTTTGATTTTGCTTGGTAAAAACTGTACAACAATTTTTTCATTAGAACTGTATGTTTCTGAGGAGAATTTTCTTTTATTTACTTCTTAGCTACCCCCCCCCCCGCCCAAAACCTTGGGTAGTCAATGGCATTTTCTTGGTACTGAGATCCCTGCAGGCTTTAAATTAGAAGGCAATGTGTCATCTATGCTAAATACAAATAATTCAGCATTAAAAGTAAAACACAGAATCTCTGTCACAGAGTCTGAGCATTGTTTTTGCTTCCAAAGGACAAAAAACCATGTTCTTCACAATTCAGTAAAAATGTCAGTTGTTTTTTTTTAAGAAAACAAAGAAACAAGCACAAGCGCTTTACAGGTGCACCTTGACAACATTAAAGGCAAATAACTAGCTTCAGAATTTCAATGTAAGACAATTAATATATAACGCCTGATCTGTGGTTTCATGAAAGAAATATTGGAATATGATGTCATTACCCACCCTTGTCTTTAAGAAAACTGCTGAACTCTGCTAATCTAGGCTACATTAGAATGGAAGTATAAATCTTATATGCAATTATAAAATTAATATACAACCATCCCCTTAATCAATTAAATTCCACATTCCAAAAATATAACATATCCTGACAAGCATACTCCCCTTCCCCTTTATTAATACATAGTCTAATAACTGATTCCATATATCCATAAAATTATTATTCTTTAACTGTCCCTTTTTGCATTTGATACTACAAGTTAGTTTATCATTTAGGGCTACATCCCAAACTTCCTTATACCAATCAGTTATTAGAAAAACATGTTGTACTTTCCATTTCCTCGCTATCATTAACCTAGCTGCAATTAACAAGTTCACAATTAATTCCTTCTTATTTTGGGCACAAGTGACTTTATCGGTTATTGATAACAAAGCAAGTTTAGGACAATTACCAATAATTACCAATAATTTACGATATTTCTGTAAAAACCTCTCACCAAAATTCCAGAACATTTTTACAACTCCACCACATATGAGCATATGTACCTACTTCCCGACATCCTCTCCAGCAAAGTGCGGAGCAATTGCTATCTATTCTATTTAATCTTACTGGAGTTAGGTACCATCTCCATATTATTTTATAGAAATTCTCCTTTATCCTAGTTGACATAACTTTCACAATCCGTCTATCCCATATATTGTTCTGGCCCACCTTCGAGGTCACCACTTCAAATTCATTATCCCATACTGTGTTTAGATGGTCATCATCTTGTTCTTCTGCTTTTTGAATGAATCTGTATAAATCCCTTGTTATACCACTTGTAGACATGTTCCCTTCTAAACCATCTCTAGACATAACAATCTTTTCAAAATTAGTTAAATCTCTCTCATCCTCGGTTTTCCTTTTCCACTTCTTTGACCACTGTTCTAACTGTAATAAATTTAACCACAATACTCTTCTTCTCCCAACAATGTGGCGTAGTGGTTAGAGTGTTGGACTGGGACTCGGGAGATCTGGGTTCTAGTCCCCGCTCGGCCATGAAACTCACTGGGTGACTTTGGGCCAGTCTCTGACTCCCAGCCTAACCTACCTCACAGGGTTGTTGTGAGGATAAAATAGAGGAGAGGAGGAAGATTATGTAAGCCGCCTTGGGTTCCTTGCAGGAAAAAAGGCGGGGTATAAATATAATAAATAAATAAATAAATTGATCTCTAGTCCCCATCTTTTCCACCCAAACCGATAATCTAATAACCCTTGCTTCTCGCAATTATAATAGTCTAAATTATACTTGCTTCTGTCTGTGATTCAACAGGTTATCCAGTTGCTAAATTCCTTCAGAAAGATCTGTTTACTGGAATAATCTACTACCGTCACTTAGGAGGAGAAATATTTGAAGATTCAATTGAGTTGGTTCTATGTGATAGTCATGACCCTCCCAATCTTTCAGAAACTCAGGTATGACATTGTGGAATTTATTGCAAGGTCACGAGAGAGTGCACAGTGATATAAATAAATAATCAAAGGCTGCAATCCTAAATTCACTTACTAGGGAGTACATCCCACTGAACACAATGGGATTTCCTTTTAAGTAATGGGATTTCACTCTAAATGTGTGAGAATCTCCTTTTCCTAACAACCAGATGGATCAGGTATATGGATGTATAATAATGTTGTGAATGTGCTTAACAAGTTGCAAGGCTCAGTCCATATTCAGGAGAGAGATGACATTACAACCGACCAAAAATGCTGTCAACCTGACTTAAACTTCATTGTGCCAATAAATGGGCACAATGAAGATACAAGAACTCAATGTTTGGCTTCCTGAGTCTTTCTCCCCTGTTATAACTGTATTTGGGAATGTTTCAGAAAATTGGCTTTGTTTGTATACTTCTTTAAATATACCAATCATTGGTCATGGACATTTCTAAAATAAAGTTTAAATTTCAAGATCTCATGTAAAAAAGACTGCAAGGTTTTTAAATGGCAAATTTAAACAAAGTATACAGAATCATGGGGAAACTTGTGGAATATTTTATTATCTGCCCTTGACTTGTTGTTTCTTCCAGCAGATGCTCACAGCTCGTCTGACAGATTAGGCTTATTGTAAATCCTGTAGTCTTTTAGCTGCAGTATTTCTGATGGTCTCTCTCCCTCACCACCACCACCTCAGTATATAATTCCCTCCCCCCTAAATCCTTACACTAGGTGGTAAGAGTGCACATAATTCCTGTGGATGATCAGCTTCCCAAAGAAGGTTCAGGAGTGAGCCGCCATCTAACTGTCAAGGAAACTGAGATTGTCTATCTAACGAAGCAACATCTCAATTACATAGACATGGAAGCACAGGAAAGGGAGCTCATCTACACCATAACTACTCCCCCGTTCTTCTCGTCTGTACATCAGTAAGTCTGCGTGAATGTACACTTCTCAAAAGAAAAAAGATGTATTTTCAAGGTATTGCTCAGCAAAGCTGGTGGTGACTAGCAAAGGTGTGACAGGGAGGGGGACTGGCATTTGCATTTGGATCTCTCGGGTTAAGAAACTACGGGTATTTTCAAAGGGGGATTTTGACAGGAGCCCTGTTTCCCTGCTTGCTCTTCATTGCCCACGTGCTGGCTGTTGTCAGTCTCAGCCTTGGTGGCTGCCAGTTTTTGCCAGTTTTTCTATCTTGACGTTCATGCAGATGTAAAAGCGCTCAATGCACATAATACAAGTACCACATGGTGAGCTGCAGCAGTGGCTATGGACAGTCAGAAGATAAAGAGCCAGACGTCCTCTCTCTCAGACAGCCAGTGAGCAAGAAGGCAGTGGCATCTTCTGCTCCTCCTTCTCTCCACCGCTGTTGTCTGGGCCAGAGCAAGAAGCAGGTGAACAAGCAGGGGGCATAGGTGAATAGGAGAAACAGCTCCAGGGGGCTCTTGTCAGTAGGCCCCTGCTGGGGTGTGAGCCCTCGGCACTGTCGGCAGGTGCCCGACCATGCCCACCCTTGACGCTGGCCCTGGATGTGGCAATAAATCTTGGAATGTAAATGTGTTTCTTCTTTTGTTATTTAAAAAGTTGTATGATCTTGCATATACACATGACAATACCAATGTTTCTGTGCAGCCACACAGATGCTGGGAAATTGTTTATGGTAGACAGCATTCCCAAGCTGATCAAGGATCCTGCTGCTCCATCACTGAGGTCATTCACTCAGGTTCGTTATCAAGTTTAATACCTATCGGAAGCCAGGTGCCCTGCCACCCAACGGCCCCTCCCCTTATTCCTAGATACATGAGAGTTGGTAGAAGTAAGCCACTCTGCATGTGATTGGAAGCAGTTTCTGCTGCTTCAGAACTGTGCATAGAGAAACATGTTCCCGTTCAACATATCATGTGGGTGACAAGGCCTGCCAGGCACCAACATTGTTTTTTTTTTTAAATTTATTTTGAAATTTTTCAGCATTACAAAAATTAACACACATCAAACTTACATAGTGCTCCCATCACCACGGGACCAAATAATACAATATCTCTATAATCTATAATTATTCATTATTCCAAAAATACAACATATCTTGACACGGCATACTCCCTTTCCCCTTATTTAACACAAATTCCAAAAATAAACCCCAAATATCCTTAAAAATATTTTTCTTTAATTGTCCCCTTTTGCATTTGATATTACAAGTCAACATATCATTTAATGCCATATCCCATACTTCTTTATACCAATCAGTGATAGAGAAAACTTGCTTAATTTTCCATTTCCTTGCTATCATTAATCTACCTGCCATTAACAGATTTATAATTAATTCTTTGACATTTTGAGGACCGGCCACCTTTTCAGTTATTGATAGCAAAGCTAATTTAGGACAAAACTCTAGGTCAACTCCAACATTTTCTGATATTTCTTCAAAAATCTTTTTCCAAAAATCCATTACATTTTTACAACTCCACCACATATGAGCATATGTACCCAGCTCCTGACAACCTCTCCAACAAATTGGAGAACATTTATTATCTATTCTATTTAATCTCACCGGAGTCAGATACTGGCACCAACATTGTTATCTCTATGGCATCAGGTTAAGAAGACCTTCCTCTTCTCTCAGGCTTTTGGCAGCATATGATGAGGTTTTTAATCAGGTCTTGATATTTTTTCTTGTTTGTTTAAAACTGTTTTTAGCTATATGTGTCTCTCTCTCTCTGTGTTGTATGTTTATATGTTTGAAAGTATAGTGTATTTTAAGGGTGTTTAATCTTTGTAAATCACCCAGAGAGCTTTGGCTATTGGGCAATATAGAAATGTAATAAATGAAATGGAACGACATAGTTCCTGGAAACGATACCAATTTTTGAAATGGATTCTGTAATGTGATTATGATGCTGAATTCCCGTCTGGACTTAAGCCCTGAAGTGGATTCTTCTCTTCTAGCTGGCCATGTAAAATATGATGGTGGATATGCTGAGTTCTGCTGACTGGGCCTGATGCTGTGTGAGACGGTTCTGCTCTGTGTTCTGTCCCTGCGATTTTTGTAGAGTAGCAACAGTAACACCTGGAAAATGGGGTCTGAAAGCTGGGAGAGTGTCTTTCTCTACTAGAACGCATCAGTAGAATCAGCTTGTCTTCTACTGCATACTGTGCATACTGAAAGCAGCCCCCATGAATTGAGCAGCCCTACCTCAAATTAAAGTTTTTGGGCTACATCTGCTTATGCAATGGGAGTTTCCTTTCCCCTCTTCTCTCCTGTAGCCCCCTCATTTCT
>JAHFWL010001010.1:0-68574 GCA_021292165.1 Shinisaurus crocodilurus | reverse complement strand
ATCTATGGTGCTGAACTCTATTCCGAAAATAGGTTCACCACCATGGATAGCTCCTATGAAGCTCCAAATAAAACCTGCAAAAAGTGATGGAAAAAGAGCCCCACCAAAATAGGAGTCACCAGCCTCCCCTGCAAGTATGCATATCTATATATATAAAATAATAAGTCCTGACTGACTGACTCATCAACACCCAGCTCAAACCGTTTAATCTAGGAATGTGAAAATTTGAGGGGACATTGTTTTTATGATGCAGACACCCACTAAGGAAGGATTTTGGGAAATTCCATCCCAAAGGGGGTGAAAAGGGGGGCAAAATTGCCCCACTCTCATATCTCCTATGGGCAAAACAGGGGAGCAGTTATGCAAATCGGCCTCACCTCATAATTGCTGCAGGAGCCAATAGGAGCAGTTATGCAAATAGCCCATAGGACACTTAGAATGTTCATATGAATTCCTGCAGGGGCCAATAGGGGTGGGTATGCAAATCTCCCCTAGGCCATTTAGAATGTTCTCTGAGGGGTTGAAAAGGGAGGGAAACTTTTTAAATGACTGAATGACTGAATGACTGCTGTGTGCGGGGCGTCAGTCGCATAGGCTCCATCACATTTTGATGGATCTACCCCAAACTTGCCACGGTCACTCTTCATCACCTGTAGACTCTCAGGATTAACCTGATTTTTCTTTAAGATCAGATATTTCTGTCACAAAAGATTTCTGCTGCCAGCACCCAGCCTAAACGTTACACTTTCAGTCTTTTCCATTGTACCAATTCCTAAAATCCATGCGAGCACAGCCACAGGAAACAGTTAGTATATATATATATATATATATATATTTCCAAAACAGTAGCAGACTGGGAAACCATGGCTGCCAACAGGCAAAAAACCCCAAACCCTAATGTGTACATTAGGAAGGTTGGTGGTTTTCACCCTTTTTGTCCTGCTCCCAGGCCAGCAAGTGCCAGTCTCGGCTTAGTTAGGTTCAGGAAATAGCAAAAGAGAGCAACCAGGTCAGTCCAGGGACTTACACAAGAGTTCCAATTATACTTTGCAGGAGAGAGCAGAGGCAGGGTCAAGGAGTTCCAGGGTTCGGTGCATCTAGGAGTCTGTCTGGTCTGGTGTAATCAAGGCAAAGCACAAGGGTTGAACACTTGTTCTCTGAAGTGACAGGCTGACCTCAGCTGGGCCAATTTATAGCTGGCAGTAAATCAGCACAGCTGGGTAATTAGGTCAGCCTGTTGCTTTTAAGGGAGGCCCCATGCAGGAGGTTCCCTTTGTTCTTTTGCTGCTTTGGTTTGAGCCTACACCATTCAGAGGGATGAATGATGTCAGGCTGTGATTCCTGTATTGGGGCGAGTTCAAGCACAGCACGGGAGGGGCCAGGTTGCTCCTCTGATGGCTCCAGGGGAAGGCTGTCAGTCAAAGCCTCTGGTTGGGGCTGTTATGCTGGCTCTCCCCCTCCTGTTCTTCATCTGAAGAATCCTCCTCCAGGTAGGGCATGACACTTTTGTACCCTTCAAAATGGCAACTTTCACATCAAAAAATGGAATATCATGAAAATGTGGTGCAGCATTCCTCATAATATGTAAGTTCATTTGTCTTTCATGAGAGTCGGTTGTCTGCAGAATGTATAATCTGCAGCAACCTGCTTATTTTGTCCCCCAAACATATATATATATATATATATATATACTCTTTCAGAATATATTATGTTTGAGCTATAGCTTCTATAGAATGGTGAAATCTTGGCATCTCTCTAGATACAAAGTTTAACATACCATTTCACTAAGCTTTCACCTCTGAGGATAATCTATATGCAAGCACATTTTGAAGAATTGAACTAGTCATGATGATGACAAGCCCAATTCATGCTTATTATGTACCGGCAAAATGCCTGCCATTGTAAGAGATCAGTATGTATGGAGACAGGGCCTGCATATTGCAGAGATGTGTGTGTGAGAGAGAGAAAGAGAGGGGTGGGTGGCATGTATCCCCTGTCTGGAGCCAAATCAGAGAGAGGGAAATGCTTTCCTCCCTTACCTGTCATGTGAGCAAAAAGAGTGGGTTGAATCCAACCGTTGGATTCAGAGTATGCCTTCCACAAGAGGGAGGGTTGTGCTCACACATGTCCCTCCACTGATTTTGCAGGATCCCTACACACACACACACACCACAGCTCACCTGTTCAGCAGGGTCTCCTGACTCTCTGTGTAGCAATTTCAGGGGGCTGGAGGGGCTGCCATGGGAAGGAGGGGGTTGGGGAAGTCCCTTCCACCAATACAGTTGGTCCAGCATAAATCTGGATATAGTCCAGAGGGAATAAATGGTGCCCAGTAGCAATGGGGAATTTGATGACCATTGTCAGGAAGGGGGAAACACACACAACCACAACCACTGCCGCCACCACAACAAACCCCCCCCCCAGATTTGGGGGAAGGATCTAGAAAGCTGCGGTTGACAAGCCTTGAGCTGCTGAAGTCTCCCTCAGGGGATCAACATTGCAAATGTGTGGCAGTTTCATTAGTTTTCCAAGCACATGCAATCCAATAATGGCATGCTGCAGGAGCAGAGCTCAGTTGTACAATACACAAAATAAAATATTAGATATGGCAGAAATAAATAGAAAATGATACGCTTTTCAGCTCTATTTCTGTAGCAACCTCTCATGGTTCATAGTGAATTATATTCTAATTTAAGTGAGACATTAGCTTCTTTCTTTCTTTTTTTTGCAATGGTTGCAGAACTATCCTTGTACTGTAAAACAGAGCAGCATCTAACTTTCTTTCTCGCCCCCCTCCTCTCTTTCCTGTGGGAAATACTCTTTTGCAGTTTGTTACTGAAGGAACTGAGGTAATGACCATGAGTGATAATGTCAGAATAGGGAATAAAATTACTTGTTCTTCCATCAGTAATGATAAATGCTTATATTAGTACAATGGCTTTCCACCCTCCCTTTGTGATGGGAAAAATACCAATAACCTTTGCAGAATAGCCCATTTTGTCCTTGGCCCTCAGTGCTATCCAGAATTTTGGAAATGATTGCATTAATTTTCTTGATGATGAAATGAATATGATGAGAGATTGAGAGGCTTACATTTGGAAGTGCAGGGATTGAGTGGGACAAAATGGAAAATGTGAGAGGCCAGGGTGGGTTTGAATAGCCTTGCTTAAGGGGCAGAAACTCAGTATCTGTTCTAGACATGGATCTATTTGCATGGCAGATTTCCAAAAAGTCTCATTGATGCCTAAAAGTGTGTACTTCCTATGCATATTTACTTAGAAGTAGGTCCCACTGATTTCAATCGGAAATAGGAGAATCAGCACAGCTTGAACTCATTGAGGTACTCTGATATCCACCTCAAAGTTCGGTTGGCCTCGTTCTTATTCCCGAATGTGAGCTTTTTGTTGTTGTTGTTTGATGAGAAATGTGCACTTTTAGGTATATATATATATATATATATATATATATAAAGTGTGTACCCGAATGCATACTTTCCCCCCTATTGACGAGAGCATAAAAATGTGTATTTTTAAAAAAAGAAATGCACATTTTTATAACAAACTCATTTTGTGATTGTGATTGGAAGCTCAGGAATATGAGAGCTTTGCCCACAAAATCTGCTTGTGTTTGGTGGTGAATGGGGCAAGTTCTGGTCAAAAATGAAACTCTGGTCAAAATGAAACTCTTGTACATCACTAATTTCAGTGGGGCTTACTCTATGGTACATGCACATAGGATTGCAGCCTTAGATTCCGATTCCGCCTTCCATGCTTGAAACTAGTTTTAATGAATACAGGTGATCATTTACCAAATGATAATCTACTATAGTGTACATGGAAATTTGGTAGTCTGGGTAACCATTTTACCACACATCTGCCCCTGTTGTGTGGTAAAGTGGTAAAGTTCCCCTTAATTCCATTTAGCAGGATGATATAGATAACCAAGCTATCCCAGGATAAGAGAACACATTCCAGGGTAGATTGTATGTCTGCATTGGTTGGCTCTCTGATGAAAAGATCTTTACTATAACACCACATCCCTGGATTTATGTGCAGAAGTGTGATAAGGCCATTGGCAGAACAGTTCAGATTATTGGCTTACCAAATAGTAACATACACATGGCACTAAGTGACTATTTTGTAAATGGTCAGTATCTCTAATACTGGATCCTAGTTGATATGCTAGTCTTCTGTGTGGAGGGTATTGTTGATCCTTCCATCTGAAATTATTCAATGCAGACATAGGTTTCCCACCTCAGTGAGAAGTAGGCCTGGTCTCAAATAGGGCTAGAATGTGCAGAGTTCCTCTAGCAAATATATGGGAGTTCCTCAGTAGATTGATCAATGTGAAGAGTTTTCTGACCTTAGGAAGTCTTCAGCAAATTACTGGCTTATCCATCTGGTGTTAGCTGAAAAATTACCTCAGGTGATTCTTTGAGTCATTTTCAGGAATTGATCTGAGCAAAGCGGTCACTGTTTCTGAAAGTACTAGCATTGGACTCAGGTGTGAGAGCTGTTATCAAGTCATTCTCATGTGTAGGCCATGATGCAGTGAGGTGGTTAACAAATAAAATAAAATTAAAAAGTAAGGCTATTGGAATTAAGTGGGCACTGAAGATTATAGCATGTAAGAACATATATTAGGTATTCACAGTGTCTTTGGATGGGTTATTATTATACTCACTTTTATATTTTAAAAAATAATCCCATTCACATTTGTCTCATGAAATAAGGCAATTATACGCAATGTCAAAATAGTAAAGGCATATATTATGGGTGATTTTTTTTGTTCTCAGTGTTTCAACCTACAGGAAGCTTGGGTTGTAAAACTGTCAATAGGTATGATCTGTTCATAATAGTTATACAGATAATTGGATTCGTAACAAGCTACATAATGAGATACGGGCTGAAAGAAGCTGTGTAGTTCTTTGTAGTTCTGTGCTATCCATGCTGCATTACAAGGTGCACAGAGGGCTGCTCTCTGTCTTGCTGCATCCTTGAATAGATATAAACTATAGTGGGTCATAAGTACAAGTTATGGTGCATAACTACCCCATTTGAAGAGGCCACAGGTTTAAGGGAAACTTACACATCCTGACTGGTCCCACCCGGCAGCTCCACCTCTGCTCACCCCCAGGAGCAGAGGTGGCAGCATGTCCAAGCAGAACAACAGAAACAATTGTCATGCTCCAACAGGGAATCCATCATCTGCTCTAGGCAATGGCTCAGTTGTGGTGGCATGATGTGGGAAAGGTGGCTGGATCATGGTTGGGACTAGAGTTAGTTTCAGGACCGTGGACAGCAATCCTGGAACTAGAGAACTGACAAGTTACTGCAGTAATGACTGTCAGTAGGCTGTTAGGCCAGGAGAATATTTCTGGAAGCTCCATCTCCTCAGTTCTCAGGGGCTGTATCTGGCTATTAAAAGGCCAGCAGCCTTTTGCCTGCAGGCCTTGTCTTTTCCTGGAGAGTGAAGGTTGGAGGAGGAGCCAGTTGGGCCAGTTGGGAACTGCTTCTCAGGTATTCCATGTTCACTAGAGGAGTCTGAGGTCCTCTCCTCAGTCAGGGGGCAGTGTGGATAGGACATGGAGTTCAAGAGAGTGGGCCTCAATTCAGAGAGACCATGGACTGGTTCTGGTGCCTCTACAGAGTCACTGTTGCTGGAGGCTTCAGCTTCTGAGGGCTCCCAGTTCTGGGCCATGACACACATCTGGCAACATGAGGCTTCCCTACTCATAAGGAGGAATCCATACTCCAAAAATGCTCTAGATCAGGGCCCTGATTCCATGCCAGGAAAGGATGAGGGTAGTGGAGCCTATTATAAAGCTGCTCGACAGGGATTTAGCCATTGCTGAAGCAACACTATCTCCTGCTGTGCTCTCTGTCATTCCTTTGTGGGACAACTCCCTAGCTCTCTGGAACACAGATGAAGAGAAATTAGTTTCAGTTCATTTTTGATCAGGATTTAACCAGTTCACACCTTCCGGATCGAAAATGGACTTGAACACAATTTGTGGTTGAAGTCCATACATTGCAATGTGAATCATGGACCAAAACAAAAAAAAAAAACTGAAATGTGTTCTGCAGCATGCATACATTTGAAAAATGTGCATGAAACAATGTGTACTTTTGAAAAAAATGCACACAAAAAACTTTAATCAATGGGAGAAGGATGCACACATCTCAAAGATGTGCACAATTGATGTGCACAATTGGAAAATGTGTACAAAAACATGCACAGATTTTCATGAGAAAAGGGAAAAAAACACAAACCAGTGCTAGCAATCCAGTATGGACTTGAGTTGGAACGAGCTTTGAGATGGAATTTGGAGAAGGTTCGGTGAGCATGAGTTTTGCTGATTTGCACATCCCTGTGTCTGGTACAGCTTGATCCCTGACCTCCTAGACAGCTCCCTAACCTTGCTGGTAAGGCAGAATTTTAAGCCATATGACAGTGGTGGCAGGAATGGGACAACGATCCTGTGAGGAGAAGCTCCCAACCCTCTCTGTCATAATTCATGAGCACACACAGAGAGATATTCAAACAGACACAAAAACATGTCATAAACTGTGATCTGGGTTATGCAGATTAATCTTGCACTGCTTACCATTATCATGACGGGAGAAGAAATTGTTGGACAAGTTTCCAACAGTTACAGAGAGTTTGGTGGGTATTTTGAATGAAATATTGAACATTTGGGGGAGGGGGTTGATGGCTATTCATCATTGTTTTGCACTTTCATAGAATTGTGAATCAGTTTTAACAACAACAACTCATTCAGCAATTGGTTTTGGTAGTTTTGTGTAAAAACTACCTCTGGTCGCCTTTTACGGGGCCGAGTAGGAATTTTGGCTCATTGTCCTTATTGGCCAATGGTGGCGCATTTGTGGCTTAGTATATTAATTCCCTTCACACCCCACACTCCTGTGAGGGGGGGAGAGGAGAGCAAAGACAGGAATGAGGTGATTTCACCTCCAATCAGGGCTCGGGCAAATTGTTTGCCCGATGGGGTGAGGCATAATGGGTGGGGCCCTGAGGCAGTATTTATGCACAGTAGACCCCACCCAATGCCTCTTTCTTTGCAGCTCCCTCCCTCCACTCCCGATGAAGCAGTGTGAGCTCCTCTGGTCGCCTTTTACGGGGCCGAGTAGGAATTTTGGCTCATTGTCCTTATTGGCTCGGGGCAATGTGCGAGTTTCGCCTACTCCATACTGTGGAATCGGTGGTGGGTTTGTTGTTTTGGGTTACCTGTTATTTCGGTCACATTGGCCTTAGTTTAGGCAGTAAGTGCGGTGAATATGCAGTGGGGGTTAGGGTTGCGGTGTGCATCCCATGGCACCTTTGAAGGTGATGGGTGAGAACCCGAGCCTCACAAATGTCGATGCCTTGTGGCTCAATTTGTGAGAGGTAGGGTCGCCTTTGGGGTCTACCCATCTCACCTTCCTCGGTTGTCCCATGGCGCGGGGGGCGGTGACCCTTGGTAGATCCCCCAGCACCCCGTGTGCAGAATTCGAGGGTGGCGAGTCACTGCGCCGCCCTCGAGTTTGGGATGCTTTCGCCCGGACATGCTCCACTGGCCTTTTGGCCGGCCTTAGTTAATCCCGCACTTCTCCCCTCGCAGATCTTCGAATGAATAAATGTGGCCCTGATTTTATACCATAACTGCTGTCTCGTCTCTTCATTTCCCCCTTTACCCGTGCAAATGGATTTCCTATTTCTGTGTGGCTTGGGTTTGCAAAATACAAAGGAGTACAAAGCAACAGAAAAAGAAGGCATATTGTTCTATTAGCCTTTAATAATAATAAAAAAGCTTCCTTTGTTGTTGCAGATGACACTTTATGTTGGAGTACTGCAAATGCTTATTCGACATCTACTCAGTAACAATTATTATGATAAGTTGAATGTGAAAGAAAACATATCATGTGAACTAATGAAATCTGTGTCATGACTGATAGTATATGAAGACTTAGCCCCTCTGATGGTTGAGGATAAGAAAGAAGGTACACGCTGAAGCACCACAGTAAAACAGAACATGTTCCAGGGAAACAAACTAAGAATAACTTGACTTTGACCCAAAGGAAGAATCTACCTTTGTGTGACATTAGTTTCCAGGAGGAGGAGGAGGAGGAGGAGGAGGAGGAGGAGGAGGAGGAGGAGGAGGGGGAGAGTTAAGCCTCCCACTGCAATGCTAAATCTCTTACTTACTGGCATTTGTTTATATGTGCTAAAATTTTGGGAGCTTTAAAGAGGCCACCTTACACACTGAATACTTTAAATAAAAACAGTGAATGTGGCAAAAACATGTGCCATCCAGGTATAATTGTCAGGAAGTTGGGACCAGCTACATCTCCTGGTTGAGTATACACTTAGTGACAAAGTCAGGTATGCTGTTAAGGATTATACCATGATGTATCGGAAAGACCTTACTTTATCTCTAGTCCACTGCCTTCTAAGGAATGTGCTAGTATATGGTCACCAGAATCAGTAACCCATACAACATCTTAGAAGCATCATCTCTATCTTGGTGTGTAATCTATCATGGTTTGGAAAATATGAGCACCCTAGGTGAGTAGCTCTCGAGGCAGCTTATCAACAAGGCCAGCGTGTGTATTAAAACTCACCATCACTATCAACAGGTTTTAATCCCTTTGCAGGCAACATCCAGAGGATTCCAAATTACCTGGTAGTAAAGCTAATTGGCAGGCCTGAACTGTGGGATGTAGGGATTTCTTTTAAAGAATTACGTTCTAGTATAAGTATTCTATTACTTTTTGGCCAAGAATCATAGAAGAAGAAGAAAACTACTGTAGAATAATGCTGCTTATCATGGTAAATATTCACTGGTAGTTCAAACCAAGGCAAGATTCTTCTTATTTATTTACGTTGTGCTTTCCTGTTCTCTTAATGTATGCATTGTTGGCTAAGACTACTGATGCTGCCAAATTAGTCAGTTCGTTGGTCGAAACTCATCCATTTGTAATCATCACCTTTGTAGCAAGCTGGAATTGATTGCAAGCATGCACAATTTGCATCTAAACAATGCCACTTCTGTGCACGAACTGAGTTGGTTGGTTTAACCCTTGAATAGTCCAGTGCATCCACCACTGCTTCCGTCGTCTTTCTTGTCACCACCGCAGCTCTGGCTCTGTGACAAGGAGGGCTCTGCAGGTCCATCTTCTTTACTACTCCATATGCCAGCAATCAGCAAGTAAACATCACATCACACAGGGAGGCCACATGGAAACAACCAATCAGGAAGGGGGTACATAAAGGCAGCTTCTAGGGAGAGGAAGGCTGAAAGAGGGAGGAAGGTTAGAAGGAAAGGAATCAGAAAGAAAAAGAAGATCAGAGTGCTGCTTGGTAGAAGCTGAATGCTGGAGAAGCAGAATGCTGGAAAAGCTGACAACTCTGAAGAACTCTGATTGGTAGGAAGAACATGGAAGATAGTGACACAGTCTAGTTAGAAATTAGCTTGGTGTGTATACCCTCCTTATTTTCTTATCCTTTTGCTCTTACGGTTTTGGTGTGTGTGCGTGGGGTGTGTGTGTGCGTGCATGAACCATTCTGATGTTAAAGCTGTTCTTCCTAATAATAATAATAATAATAATAATAATAATAATAATAATAATATCTTTCAGGTAAACTTTTAAGATTTTACTGTTTAAACTGTGTGGTCTCTTTTCTTATTGGATTACCTACGCCACACCTAAAAGCCAAACCTCGCACTACTTAATGGTATTTACAAGAGACCCAGAGGGGTGTAAACTTGTTTGATAGAGGAAGCTTGCAAAAATAAAGAATTCCACCAGGTGGCAATGGAAAAGTACCAGGAAGGGAAGGGAAAACAGTAGTGGGGTACTCTATTTGACCTGGGTGTAGCTGGTCCCGTGAAACACAGTCTTTCTTTCTTTAATATATTTGTTCACCGCCCATGAGCCGAAAGGCTCCCTGGGCGGTTTACAAAGAGAAACAAGATAAAAACAATCATCCAGATGCATCCAGCTAGCTATCTTCCCTTGCTTCCTTTCCCTAGTCCCCTTGCCTCTTCTCTATGTTTGCTATTTTCTTTAGATGTGCAACACTGGAAAACTTGTTCCATTTGAGCTTGATGGACTTTTGACCCATTTCCAACCCAACAGCCAAAAACAGGCCATGTTGCCGGGGGGGGGGGGGTCGACTTCCATGAAATTGCTAGAAATGTTTGTGCAAATTTGGAGCTGAGAACTGCATATCTCTAGTGTAATTTGCCCAAATTGCATGAATTTGGGCAAATCATGATTTGTGCAAATTGGGGTCAACTTATTAGATTTGATTCATTGTTGTTGTTCTTGCTGTTTTTGTTGTAGCATTTAACATGAGACGCATGGAAGCATCCTCCTCTCACTGCATATGCACATTTACTGCAGGTTCCTGTTTGCTCATTATTATTTCTTCCTTTTGTTCTGCAGTACACCTGATTTAAAAAAATCGCAGCTTTCCTTTGTCACTTTCTATGTAGTTAAGGGCTCCACAGAAACAGCTTTTGAGTGTGTTGTAATAACCTAACCATTAAAATTCAGTTTCAAAGAATGGTTCTCATATGATTTCCCAGGAGAAAACATTGTTGTTGTTTAAAAAAAACCTTTTTATATTTTATTGACATTTAATTTTAACAAAACAGAAGTGGAAAAAAAAAACATGCCTGGCCAACTTCAGTATTCTGGGAAGTCATGATAAGAAGAAGAGCGGGGGGAGGGACTTGATATTTGTAAAAGTAAAATTAAATAAATGCATCCGTGTGTGGAGAAATCTGATCAGGAATACATCCTGTATTATTTTAATTAATTCAAGTCATACTGAAGATGTAGGACAGAATTGATAAAAGGCACTTGAGTCTGTTCTTGGGAAAATGGCTTAAGGAGGATCAAATTGTCACCTCCCAAAACACTGATACTGGTGCATACTGCCATGCTAAATGGACTAGTCAGTTCCAGCTCCTGGTGTGTGTGTTTTTGCGGGGGGGGGGCTTGGGTAAGACACCCTCAATGGTCCCCTTCCCTCAGTGAGTCTACCTTCTTACCACCATTGTCACTAGCTGAGATTTCTCCTCTTTCTCTTTTCTCATCATTTCTACCACTTGCTTGCTTTACAGACAGAGAGCCAGTGAGCAAATAATCAGTGACATCTGCCGCTCCTCCTTTTTATCACCACAGTTGACTGGGCCAGAGCAAGAGGTGGGTGAACAAGCAGGTTTCAAGGGTGAAGAGGAGGGGAAAATCCTGGGAGCTCTTGTCAATGGACCCCTGTTGGGGCATATGCCCTTGGCAGCTGCCCCAGCATGCCTACCCTTGATGCCAGCCCTGGAATTACTGGTCTGCTAAAGCAAGGATAAGAAGTCTGACTACTGACATGGGTCTAGTCCCCTGATACAACTTTTAAAATGGCATGGGACCAACACAGATATTTTCAGAACAGTGCATTCCAGTCAACAATCTGGCTGACATATTCTGAAGTTTCCCAACTGTCCTTAAAAGCAGCCCTGTGTACAATGTATTTTGGAATTTGATATCTTAGGGGTTCAGATTGTTGCAAAAATATGCTAGATCCTAATGTACCCAGTTCAAATCATGCATGCACATTAGGAAGGAGAGAGACTGGCAGTGGTCCAACAAATTTATTCTATAGAATATGGAGATACGGGAGTGTAACACTGCAAAGCCGCATCTCAAAATGGATACAGAAATCTTATCAATTTATACAGTATCTTCTGACGCAGTTCCACGCATGCATCTTACTAACACAAACTTCTAGCTGTGAAATGGAAAAATGCAGAAAGATAAACAAAACCTTAAACATGCATACTAAGCAACTGGAATAGAGGTTAGCTAGGCCACACTGACTTCTCCAGTCCTCTTTCCCCCACTGTCCTTGGCTAGCTCAAGGAAAGAAGATAAGCAAGACAGCAGCATCCCTCAGTTTCATATTCAGTCTAAACAGCAGAAAGTTGCAGAGAGAAGTATTTCATTAGTTTTAACTCATTAGTTACTGAGTTTTTACAAGATTGTGCAACAAAATACAGAGTTGAACAGAACATGGTCCAAAGACACAGTTTCCCCCATCATGCATTATACACATGAAGGGGACTCCATATGATTAATGGGAAACTGTTGGTCCAGCCCCTGACGTTGGATGCCTCACTGCCACTAACTGGCCACATTTGGAACATAGGGAGCACATACTGAGTCAGATCATTAGTCCATGGCTAGGGATGTGCACGGAGCTCAATTGGGGGTGGAAGTCTGGCGAACTCACCGGGATTGACCCCCCGAGCTCTGCTCGCTCTACCTTTTCCCTGGCTCAACTCACATTCTCGCGAGCCGAGCTAGGGCAAGCAACTTCCGGGCTCCTGGCGCTAGGTTGTTTACATAGAAAACAACCTAATTTGCACAAATTACGGCCAAATTTGCACAAATTAGGCTGTTTTCTACATAAGCAACATAGAGCGGAGGGACCCAGAAGTCCGGCGAGCAGCCTCAGCTGGCGCTCGTGCTCGGCTTGGCTCACACAGCAGGAGTGGTTGGCTCATACGCCATGAGTCAAGTGCCGGGCAAGTCGCCCATCCCTATGACTGGCAGAAGTTCTCCATGATTTCAGACAGGAGCCTTTCTCTGCAGGTGCCAGAGATTGAACCTGGGATCTTATTTATTTATTTATTTATTATATTTATACCCCGCCTTTTTCCTGCAAGGAACCCAAGGCGGCTTACATAATCCTCCTCCTCCTCCTCTCCATTTTATCCTCACAACAACCCTGTGAGGTAGGTTAGGCTGAGAGTCAGTGACTGGCCCAAAGTCACCCAGTGAGTTTCATGGCCGAGCGGGGACTAGAACCCGGATCTCCTGAGTCCCAGTCCAGCACTCTCACCACTGCGCCACACTGGAAAGCATGTGCTCTACCACTGAACTATGGCCCTTCCTGGGAAAACTGTGCACATCAAGGACTGCTTGATCTAGAACCCTTGAACCCTCTTCAGCATCATCTTTATTGGGATTCAAAAGAGAGGTTTTCTGTTTTTGAACTCAGATCACACCTCTGCCTTGTACTTAGGTTCTTGGGATACCTTTCTGTTAGTCTCAATAGCTTGCCTTCTGGGAAATAACTGTTTTATTTCATGAATAGGCAACTGCTCCCCCAATGGCAGCCATTTTTTGAGAACACCTATGAGATTCTCTCAAATTTCCAAATGCATCCACTGACCCAAAAAGGTTGGGCTCCCCTATTGTAAGGTATATTTTGTGTGATATATGGGACAGACAGTATATCTATCTCTGTGGTAAATGGCATAAAATATAATGCACTCTCAAGGTCCCAAATAGTTTTGCTTAAGGAGTGGAGAGACATCCCATCTGTGTTATAGAAATCTCATCACTAGTAGTGTACAAGGCTGTTAAATAACATTGGGTTGTTATGTTTCTTTCTTCTTCCATCCCTTAAACCCATGGTAGCTAATAGCCATATTTTTTTTAAAAAAAATACCAATTGCACAATAGGGCCATAGTCAATGTCTCACACAATGCCTCATAGCCCCGGGGGTCGCACACTTTCCCTTGCTTCTAGACTAGTATGCAAACACAAAGAAGGAATTTTCCTTATCACCACCGAAAACATCTCACCCTGTTAATCTCTGTCCTTCCCATACCACATAAGGTAGCTTGTGCTCCAGACATTCTTTCTTGGTCCTAAAAGGGATGGTTAATGAACAGGGTCACATCCCCTAGTACATGTGCACTATGATGGTGCCAAGCTGGCACCATGACTCTCTGTGGCACTCGGCATGGTCACCAATCGCGAAGACGTCCCTTCGCACAACCTAATATCTTGTTCTTCTCACGTGTGGAAAGAATGATTTATCTAAATTCCTGTACGAATCTTTTCTACTTGTTACACCTTTAAAATTTTGAAGAATATCCAGACAGGCTGATTCAGCCCACATGACCAATGCTGCTGTGTTGCTCTCAACACGGTTAAGCCAGGTTTGACATATCAGCAGCTGCATAGCAAATCACATTATTGTGCAAAAGCATGCCCAATGCAAACTTTTACCTAATGCAGTGTTTGCAGTCCAAGACATAAAGTGTTTAAAATGTGTTAAGCACGTTTAGTTTTCTTGTTTATCTTGCTCATCCTAGTACAGGTTGACTTTTACTTTTACTAATCCGACACCTGTAGAAGCAGGGAAAGGACCCGGGGTAAAGCTTGCCCCATACAATTTCAGTCTGGCATATAATCATATTACAAGTTTAGAATCCCTTATCCAAAAATACATGTGCCTAATTATTTAAAAAGTTTGTATAAATTCCCTTCAGGCTATGTGTACAATGTAGTACTATAATAATTTTTTGAGTTGATTTTTTTTCCCAACAAAAAACTGTTTGTATCATTGAAAGCTCTGTTATTGTGTTTTTCTTTTAAGACAAAATATGTTAATTAGTTCGGACAACTGTATGAGTTGTTTTTCTAAAACTAAAACCTCAGTATTCAGGTTTAATTGCAGTGTTGGCACTTTGAAATAAATAAGTTGGTTTTGTGTTGCAGTTTGGGCACTCGGGCTCAAAAAGTTTCGCCATCACTGCCCTAGTATGAAGTGTAAGGTGGCTTGAGTGGGTCAGAGAGACTATCCCTTCATGTGAAAGAATTGTGGAAAATGGGCTGGGGTTTACTTCCGTTCCCACTTGGGTGCATGGTAGTTACTCTACTCAGCCCTTCACATTTCATTAAGTTCAGCCTCTACCCTTGCCTCTGCCCCCTGGTGACCAGCAGCACCCATTGGGACACATTTCATGGGTCATCAGAATCATAGAATCATAGAATCATAGAAAAGTAGAGTTGGAAGGGGCCTACAAGGCCATCGAGTCCAACCCCCTGCTCAATGCAGGAATCTAGGTCAAAGCATCTCTGACAGATGTCTGTCCAGCTGCACCTTGAATGCCTCCAGAGTGGGAGAGCCCACAACCTCCCTAGGTAGTTGATTCCATTGTCTTATTGCTCTGACAGTCAGGAAATTTTTCCTGATGTTTAGGTGGAATCTAGGTTCCTGTAACTTGAGCCCATTATTCCGTGTCCTGCAAAATGGGATGAACGAGAAGAGATCTTTGCCCTCCTCTGTGTGACAGAAGGCAGGCATCAGCCAATCCTCTGCTGGTTTTCCTGAACTGCCATCAACAGCTAAGAGTAAAAGAATGAGAAGGTGGTGGATGGCAAATGCAGCCCCTATTAGAACTCATGCCATATAGTATTTTCTTTTTTGGAACCAAATGGAAGCATATGTTGATAGCCAAAAAGCAGCATTCCTCAACCTGGTGCTGCCCAGATGTTTTGGACTTCAACTTCCTTCAGCATTCCTGACCATTTTTTCCACCATGCACTGTGTTTAAAAATTATGTGCTTTTAACTTTCAGCCCTACTGTTTAAAATTTTGCCTAGCTTAGTAAAATGGATCCCATGAATTAATCAACTAAAGCTTTAATTGATTAAATTCTCTTATTTAAAAGATTACAATTTTCAGTCCTTATTTCTAGCACAATATATTGCCTTCTATAACGGTTGTGAATGAACCAGTTTCAGCAAAATAATAGCCAACTCCCCCCCCCCCCCAGTTTTGTAATCTAAGGCTGAAGACAGACCTTATAGTGAGTCTCCCAGCCATGGAGTGAGACAACAGAAAGGACAGATGGGCTTCACAACAGAAAGGACAGATGCATCCCAATATATCACACATGACCTCAGCCATAAGTTTTGCCTTCCTCCATGCTTCAGGTGGGTATTCACATTTTAAAGTATTCTGTGAATGTGTATGCATTGATTTGTTCATGCAACACAGTATTCAATTAAGAACGATTTTGTTTAAAAAGGTGAAAAACTGCCCGGGGGTTGTGGGATTCTTGATGACATCTGGGTTCTTGGTGATATTGGGGTAGGAGACATCTGGCTTGTGCTGCAAATTTGCAGAATGAGCTTCTTCAGAGCTAGACCCTGATAAGAGGAAAAATATACTTTGGGGCTGAATACAGTGCAAGTACTTCCAATGTTACCCCTGCGTTTGTCCTAACAAACATTTATTGGAGCCTTGATGTTAGCCCCAGGAGTTAGCATAACAATAGACTTGGGTCTTCTTTTGTAGCCTGGCTAGAGTCTGGGATTTGTTCAGCAGTGCATGGCCTTTGATGTCTGATAAAGCTTTTCTCGGAAACTCTGTAAGAAGACTGAATACAGTAAATGCAGAGACTCGAGTTAATAAATGAAAAGGTCACAGACTCTCTTGAGGAATAACGGACATTGCACATTTTAGGAAATAACAAAAAGGCTCAATATATAGTATCTGAAGGATGATAGTTCTTGTTGTTGTTTTCTACAGGAAGTAATACTTGTGCTTAGCTAAGACTCAAGCAGAAAAGAAATGATGGAACTTCTGAGTTCCTCAAGTTCAGAAGATAACGTGTGTGTGTGTGTGTGTGTGTGTGTGTACATGAAACTTCACTGGGATCATTTTGGGGCTCTAAACTGGAAGCTAAAATGTGCTGCAATAAAATAAGGGCACCATCCTATGCATGTTTAGACAGAGAAACATCCTAAAACTCCCAGCATTCCCCAGTCAGCATGGCTGTCTGCAGAATGCTGTGGGTGGTAGGACATTTTTCTGTCTAAACATGCATAGGATTGTGTCCTAAGTGGCTTTTAATCAACAACAACTGCTGATAATAAAGGCAGGAGGGCACAAATGTGAGAATCAAAACTCATCTCATCTAATGGGGGCTGGATGAGAACTGGGATGTTGATATACATAAGCATTTGCATCGGCATCAGTTATACACATGGAAGGTTATCTTCAACTATATATCTCCTTTACTAGATCAGGGCAAGGATCTGCACCAAGGGTACTGAACGTCTTTCAGCCCTAGGGCTGAATTCCATTTTGGAGAAGCTCTTGGAGCCATATCCCAGTGGAGAGCAGGAGCAAAGGTTGAAGGATGGGGCCAAAATACAAAAAAGAAAAAAGAAAAAAAAAGACCAGCATAGTTTAGCTCTTACTCCCAGTCACACTCACTAAGCCTTACGAGAGGCATTTTAACCTTTTAGAGGGGGGGGGGAGAACTGCACAAAACCTGGGAAACCACCAAGCCATTGGTGGTCAGATCACAGTGAGTGGGGGTAGGGAAAAGGGGGGGATGGTCAGCTGGGGAACTCCAGAAAGCCATATTGGGACCCCAGGCAGGAGGGTCTGTGCTCCCTTTTCAGTATTCAAACCATGTTCAATGAGCATGCATGGGAGGCAACATCTTGGTGGCAGGTTTCCCCCTGGTCCTTCGCACTTTATTGTAACACCTGTACTGAGTCCTCCGTACACACGGGGGCTCCCTGAACATGCTGTCATGAATTGAATGTGCATACAGAGGGGAAGAGTCTGCTGCCACAGTGCCACTCCACACTCCCCTATGTTTATTTAGCTCTGTCTGAATGCCCAAGTAAGGCTTTTCTTATCCTTACTTGGGGGGGGGGGATAAGGAAAAATATTTACCCTAGAATAATTCAGCATTTGGGGTGGTGTGTGTGTGTGTGTCTGTGTGTGTATTCTTAGTTGTATAGTAATAAAAAGGATCCAAGGTGGCACCAGCTTTAAAACTAGCAGTTCAGAATTCAGATAATATACTAACTTATTTTGGATGAATGTAGAGCTATTCAGTCAGGACTCGTTAGTACTACTTGTACTTGTACTGCTTTTACAACCGAGTGGAAGAGGGAGACCTGGACTGGGATATCAGAGGCATGCACCAATCTCCCATGCCCTGGAATGATTTGGCCCATGCACAACTGCATAGTGTTATGCCCTATGGCATCCTTCCCCACCCCTGGCACCCTCCAGAAGTTTTGGATCACAACTCCTATCAGCCCCAGTGGCCATGCACGATGGGAGTTGTAGTTCAAAATTTCTGGAGGGTCAGCTGAGAGAAGGATTTCCTCTGGGGTTTCCTCCATGTGTGGGCACTCAGGAATGGTTCTACCATTAAGCAGAGTGAGGCAAACACCTCAGGTGGCAGATGCTGTCGGGCAGCAATGGCAGCCTTCTGTGTTGGTGTTGAAAGAATTTCTAATCTGTGTGCTAGCCTTGCCAGGCTGTCCACACACAGCAGCAGAGTATCTCCCACACAGCAGTGACCCAGTAGCGACCCAGCAGCTCAGCCACTCCAGTTGCAGATTAATCCAGGACACAGGAATCACTCTGTAACAGCAACAAGTCTATTCTACCCATTTATTTACTTATTCAAAGTAAGCACTACAGAGTATACATTCCATAGATACAGTCCATGTGCAGAGTATAAATGCATAGCAAGCATAAGTCCAGTGGAGAGAAGGAGAACTTCACCCCATCAACTGAAAGAGTTACATTGTAGTAGAAACAAGAACAAAGAGCCAAAGCTAAAGCTCTTCCCCTTAAAATGGCGTCTGTCTGGAGCAGTACACGTCAGAGAAACAGACACGTGACAGCCTGGTTCCCAGTGAGCCTTTCCCACGCCGTAGCCAAGAATAGGATATAACACAACATGCAGATGGCTCAGACGTAAACATCTGCTGGTGGAGACAGCCAGTTCCAAAATATTAGAAAAATCTCCCAGCTTGAAGTTGATATCTCAATGTTCTGGCCATTCCCCCTGAACTCTTTTGCACTCTTTTTCACCTCTTTTGCAGGACAGTGTTGTCTGTGCCACATACCCTGTCCTGCATCCCCTAAACTAAGCCCACTGCCCTCTGGTGTGGCGGAAGCTGCTGTCCTAGTGTCAGTGCTGAAGAAAGATTGAACTACTAGTCCAGTTGGATTCTGTACATGGATTCATAGACTCATAGATCATAGAGCTGGAAGGAGCCTACAAGGCCATCGAGTCCAACCTCCTGCTCAATGCAGGAAACTAGAGGAGGGGTCTCCCATCCAAGTAATAACCAGGCCTGACCCTGCTTAGCTTTCCACACTCAGACAAGCTGAGCCAGCGTAAGCCACAGGCCTGTATGTGAATGAGAGGCTGCCATATGACACATTCAGGCAACAAACTGTCTCAAGATGGCTCCATGGGACTGCATACCCAGTGGAATGGAGCAAGCCCAAATGTTTGAAACACACCACATTCTTTTAAACCGTACACGTAAAAACATAAAGTATGACTGTGAAAACACACGTAGTAGGCAGAGCTGGGATTAACTACAACTTCCCATTGAAAATACTCTCATGAGCCAACTTGGGTGTGAAGCAGCCTAATGCTGCTATGAAGGAAAATGAAATCTAGCCTGCAACATCTACTATTTAAGATGTATGTAAACCTCACTGCTGTCCACACATTGGTATGAATTTCGTGCTTGAAAATAAAGACTTCTTTCCCCCCTGTATCTTAAAAAGTGGCAACTCGTGTATAAAAGATGCTACAATTTGTTAAGCTTGACAGGTGTATCCTACCCCGCCCTCCCCAGCTGAACTGTAGAATACCAAGTAAGGCCCAGGAACAACCATGAGAACAACCTGCCTTTCAGACAGATAAAGCCAGCCAGGCAACCTTATCTTGTATACCAGGTGTCTCTGTTTCTGTTTTCTTTGTGTCAATGGGTGAATGGGTCCTGTATGTGTATTCACAGCACAGCTTTTTTCCTCTTGCTCCCATCCACTGTAGAGATAAAAGTGAATCAAAGATGGGGGCAGCAGACTTCTCAAAACCACACCACTGCAAAACTTGGGAGAAGGGCATATTGCACACACTATAAATTAAGGATGCTTCCCAAATGCCCCCAATTTAAACTTCGCCTTGGATTCTGGAATTTCAAATCACTGCTTGTTCTTGTTTCCAAGTGGAACATAAGGAATTCTCCACTGTTCTGGTGGTGGTGTCATTTGGGGGGGGGGAGGAGAGGGATCTAAATTGAAGCACACTCTCATCTGACATCAGTGCAGGGGACCTCCCTCCCAAGAAGAGTGCACAAGAAGGGAACCAGTCTGTCCCCATCCATTGGCCAGAGAAGGCGAAGCTGCAGGGAGTTTGCTTCCCCCTTGCCAGAAAGAAGTGCATTCAGATCCTCCCTTGTCCCACTGCAGCAAGCACAGGTGAAGGGCAGCATTTGATTTTTTTTTGCTAGGAAATTATTATTTTTTTAAAGGAAATTGGAATGGAGGACTCCACACAGATGGGATATATATATATATATATATATATATATATATATATATATTTGCATTCTCTCCCACCCCAAACATGGAGATATTTGCCAGTGTGACATTTCATGAATATTAATATTGAAAGTGTCCCTATTCTTAGATCAGGTTGGCCAACTGGGAGCCTGCAGGTCAGATCTGAAGCAAACAGGCCCGTCATGATCCTACCAATTCCCAATCAATGTACAGCTAAGAGTTTGCATACTGTTTAACTGGGGGGGGGGAACATATTTTCAAGTTGTAAAACATAGACATGCCCTACTTATTAATTTTATGTCAGTCTTCTGGACTGCATTTTCTGTGCAATGAACGTATAATATATAAATCCATGTTTGTGTATAATTCTAAGGGTTGAATCCAATGATGACTGTATGCCAATGGAATGGAGTGTTGGCAGAACCAAGTTATCCTTTCCCCTACAGGCCCCCCCCATGCCTTTCAAATCTGCTCTGGAGTGTTGGGGGACCTTCCGGAACAGATTTGGAGGACACGTGGGGGAGTATAGGGGGAGAAGAGCAAGTGGAAGTCTGGTTGTGTGAGTGGAAGTCTGCTTGTGCACTGTTGGGTTTATGCTTGATAGCATGTGCTTCATAACTGAGATACTACTAGTACTGGTAGTACACAGTGCTTACTACTAGTACATAGCACTAGTACATAGTGGAAATTGATCACATATGAGAGGTTCAGTTTGTATAGATTTCTGGTCGTCAAACCCGTTTTTGGAGAACAGAGTGGTACCCAAGAAGACAGAAGATGGTCACTGTTGTCTTAGACAACTGGTCTTTAACACCAAGATTCTGACCCAGGGTCCCATGTTGCATCTTGTCATTAATGGTGGGTTCTCCTTGGTCCCCAAAAGTTGAAGGCCACTGACATGGGCTGCTGAATGGACTGTAGGGTACAATATATTTCTCAAACCATTCCTATGTTCTTGTACCCTTGTTCCAAAGCCTTTGGCCCAGCCAGCTGCCAAATAGAATGAAATACAATTTGTACTGAAGAGATTGGGAAAGCTACATGGTTCGTTAAGGCTGCTGTTACTATTCAAATGATTAGACCCATGTCCTTGGAAACAGTTGATGCATTATTGGAGTAGAAGTGTTTTATAGAATAAGGGAAACAAAGTTATGAAAATGCTAATGTTGCAAGAAAAAATGTAGAAGAACAGAAAAATATATAAAGTGCTAATATGAGGACGAAAGGCATCAAAGTGCAGAGGTATAGAAGGTAGATTGATTTTATAATACATCCTAGTTGCACCAATGTTGTAGTAAGCATAAGCAATATTAGGAAGCTAAAATAGCATTCAACAATGACATACAAAAAGAATTAATCGATAACATCACCATAGAACATAAGTCAGTAAGAGCAGTCATATTAAAACAAAATCCACCAAGTCCAGCAGCAATCAATAAACATTAAAAAGAAACTTACTAGCAGAGATTAAAACAAGACCTTCATCCCAGAAGGAAAAAGAACATTCAGTGCAAGTAGCCAAGAAACAAGTTCCTCCGTAAGTGAGGAAATAGCCAACTCTATGTCCTTGGGGACATCAACAACCCGTGTCTCCTAGGTTCCTTCAGTTTGTTCCCTGTCCACATTACCAATGAGCATGTCTGCATTGATAAAACACTACAACAACAACAACAAAAAACCCCATCCAAAGATACGGTTGTATCAGGGCTCTTCTGGGCTGCAATCCTAAGCACAGTTCCCTTGAATACCTTGGGATAAGAAAATAAGAAGAGCTGTACTGAATCAGATCAAAGGCGTATCTAATCTTTGGGAAGCCTGCAAGTTGGACATGAGTGCAGTAGCACCCTCCTGCTCATGTTCCCTTGCAACTGGTACACAGATGCATACTGCCTCCAGCATCGGAGTAATACTCTAATACCATCATGACTAGTAGCCAATAGCCATTGATAGCCCTGTCCTCCATGCATTCACTCCACTGGAGGGAAGGAGTTAGTTATGTTAAAATGATAACTTGTTGCAGATTCCTTAAAGCTGCATAAGGTTTCAGCTTATTGAAACCAAAGTTATGAGACTCGTCTCTTCATTATGGAGGTGTGTGAGTGCAAAGGGATATGAATTTGGAAAAGGGCTTGAAACTTATCACATTAAAAGATAGAATATTTGTGGGGGGGTGGTGTTGTGTTTTTTTAAAAAAATCAATACAAGGCAGAAAAATCCCATAGGGCTGAGCTGCATTGTCTATATATCAACTTTCTCAAAATTTAAGAAATGTTTGTGTTATGGTTTGCAATTCCCCAAAGCTGAGGGTTCTATAAATCCAGGATTCTTTAGTACTAGTAAATCAAAAGAATAATTCACTAAGGACACCAATAATGGATGAACTAAATAATGTGAGCTAAGCCAAAAGAGAGAGCATTTATTTACAAAGCAATGTGCATTGCTGCTTTGTTCATGTCAGCAGCCATATGTTTGGCTCACTGGATTGTTGTTTGGGATATAAAAGTGAAATCCATTTAAAACTTGAATGATCTCACAGTGCAGGAAGTATAGCAGAGCCAGCTTATTAACATATTTTAAAACATACTTGACTGTCAATCACTGGCTTGCTTTAACAAGAGATAAATGTCTGTGCACACAGGGAGGAACCATACCTGGATGACGGAAGAAGAGAATGACAGCCTATCACGATGGCACAGTGGCAGAGTACTGCTTGGGGAATGGCGGGAACCCATTTGGAAGAATCCAGTCCAAAAGACCTTGCAAGACATAAAGCAATGGGGAAGAGAGAGCATCTCCAAAGGGGGCACAGCCAGACTGCAACTCTATGAGGGCACATATTAATGTGAACTTACATAATTGTGTCCTTTCAAACTGATACGCAAACTGAAATTAATTTATCCCTCATAGTTTGCCATTTTCTGTTTGTTTTGTTTGTTTTTATGTTTTGTTTGTTGTTGTTGTTGTTTTGTTCTCTCTCTTTTTTTTGCAGTGGAGTTCTCCAAACAAGAAATGTCTACAAAAATTTGTACATTCTGGGGAATGCACACATAAATAAGCATATTAGTGAAAATAATGCTAAACATACATAATATATGGAAAACTGCTTGCAAAATTGGCATATTAGGCAAAAATGCATACAAAACTGCATGTATTCGGAGAAATGCATGCAAAGAAGGATGCAAATTTTCATCCGAGCATTACATTTTTTCCCCAAAGTTCAGCATGAACTGAACTTAAGGTACGAAATATTGAGAAACTGAGAGAAAGCAAAACTGGCAGATTTGTCCATTCCTAACAGAACTGAATCCACTGGTGGACTCAATGGGTGGAAAAGAAGGAAAAGGAGCTTGGTGAGATGTTAACCACCTTTTCCCCTGGTTTGAATCTGATGTAAAGTCTCTGACCCTGCCAGAACCTCCAATCCCTGTCCATTTACTAATTGACAGGTATATAATTTTCTAAACCATACTGTTAGTACAGTTAGGAGCAAAGCACTGGTCAAACCTTCCTTAAAATGGCCAGCTCTAGAATTGTTGTAGATATCACATTTGTGGCATTGGCACATAAAACAAAAGAACCTCCAAACACCACAGTTGGGCAATATCTTATTGGAACACTAACCAAAGCTTCCAGGATTCTCCAGAACTCTTAATCAGGCTGGATGGTATAAAGTGGTGTGGGAGAAAGAGGGGGTGGGGGAAAGAGAAAACACACACCAAAAAAATAGGGTAATTAGGGTAGATGTAGCCTTTTAGCCCACATCAAGATGAAGATTGCAGTGTGAATGAATTAGGGCACAATCCTATGGCCCTCTGACCTTGCCTGGTCTCAGCAGGAAGATCCCTTCCAAGGTCTCAGCAGGAAGTCTGCCTGTGGGGCGCCCTCCCCCCACCTTGCAGCTGGCATGGTTCTTTCCATGCCAGCTGGGAACCAAAGATGGAAGACCACCTTTGGTTCCAGCATGGGGGGGGGCATTCCCGGGGGGGGAGATGAGGAGCGAGGCACCACTGTCATACGAAGGATCCAGGCAATGCTCAGCCTCTCCTTCTTGCGAGGAAGGGTAAAACATTTAGATAGCTAAAATCAGCCATCCAAATGTTTTTGAGGGCGAGGGGAGTGCGGTGGCAACCCTATCTGCAGCACTCCTCCTGCCTTCAATTACAGGCCCATAGTCCTCTGCTGCATTCAAAGGGTTACAGGCACCCACACAGAATGGGGCTGCACATGTCTCCTAGGAGATGCAGGTATCCAGTTACACCTAGGATCCTGGGATGAAGAAGCAAAGGATGACACCCCCCCCCCCATTTTTTAAAAGATAGATTTTGGCTGTTATTCCCATCTGTCTTTAGCTTTAAGTGAAACACATGGATTCCTGGTTAAGCAAAAAGCCGAAGTTATGACTTATGAGAAACATGACAGTCTTTAAGTTAGCCAAGCTGAAGATTAATTTTAAGGGGGGTGATAGTAAAGAAGTCAACTGGAGCCAAATCGTGTAGTGGTTGGATGGGATGAAACCTTCAAAGTGCAGTAACTTAATCAAAGCAAGAATATTTACTTGCAAGACCATTATACAACTGAATAGGAGACCACAGCAAGTTGAATAAATGAGCTGATGGGAGAGAAGGGGGGGGGGAACATAAGGGATAAAGGGAGGCAGTAAAACCATGGATTAGAACAAGGTCAGACCTGTAGTAACAAGGCTCAGATTTATGATGAACTGCTAAACCTGTCAGGCAAACAGACTGGCTACTGCAATGGGCAAAAGCTTGCTTGGCTCGGATTTGAAGGCCCAGGGAACTGAATGATAGAATCTAAATCAGTTCTGGGAATACTGAGGTGTTGCACTGTGAAATTGCTTTTCTAAAGCAATCGGTGGAAATATTCCATTAGCTGGCCTTCTCCTCTTTAAATATAGCTTTCAGAAATAATAAGTCTTTCTCCTCTCTTTTTTGCCGTCAGTGATTTTGGAGTCTTTTGAATGGATAAGTATACATCACATTTCCACGCCAATTGGAAACCCGGTAGCTAACTGCAATTTTATATTTGGATACCTTTGGAAGAAAGCTGGACCAGAAATATTAAATTTAAATAATCACTAGACTTGACAGGTCTGTGGAGTAGCCATGTCTGAAATGCAAGAATGCTAACTTTCTTTGGGACTGTGGGTTGAAGGATGATTTGCAGTTAAGCAGTCTAGATAGCATTAGAAGTAGACAATCAGGGTGGACTGGTGTCCCACTTTACACAGGACAGTGCTCTATTTGAGGTCTTCTATTTGAAGGGTTGTCCTATCCAAGATAGGTTTAAAAATAAAGAACCATAAGAAAGGAGAGGAAGGTGCCTTGAAGTTGCCCATCAACACTTAGCACCTGGACAGCAGTCTGAGCAGGAACACAGCTTACCTGGTCACAGTCTTTCCCACTGTGATGAGATGTAGGGTTGGATCCAGGATCTACCTTCTGCATGAGGAAGGGCTTTGCTTATGGAAGGTCCTTCCACCTGATTTTTGGAGATCCCCCATTATCTTCCCACCACAGCTCACCCCATTCAGCAGGGACTCCTGACTCTGTGTAACATTTCTGGGGCCTGAGGGGCTGCCATGGAAAGAGGGGGCGGAGAAGTCCACTTCCCCCAGTACAGTTGATCCAGCTTAAATCTGACTCTAACCCATATTTTTTTTCCTATTTAAATTATACTAATTATTTCTCAATTTATATCTGTAGATATAAATTAGCATATTATTATGCACCATGTGTCCTTGTTTGTTCTCTCTTTTTTGGTAATGTGTTACTGCATACCATACAAGACAATTCAGTACTGGGAAAGAAGTGCTGGGATTAAGACCTATTTTTTGATATATTATCTGACTTCCTTTTGAATGCTGACAATCCCAAATGAAGTGCCTTTTCAAGACAGATATTCCTCTTCTCTTCAGATATACACCAGTGAATTGTGACAATCCCATTTCACAATCCCTGTGCGTCTTGAGTTTTCAGACATTCAGAAAATTTGTCTGCAATCGTCAATATTCACATATGAGTGCCAACAAACACTGGATTTCAGTCACTGTAAAACCTGTATGCTCCAGTGAAGAGTTCAAAATTTGGTCAATGTTGACATTCATATGTGAATGCTGACAATTTGAGATGTTTCAATTTATTGTTCGACAGCCAGCCAGGCTTTTGCATATGCATCAGACTAAAAACACAAAGATATAGAGTGTCAACACACAAGAAAATCAGGTTAGCTATAATAATAAGTAATGATTTAACAAACCATCAATAAACAATGATTTAACAAACCATCAACAATTGATTTGTATATTAAAATTATGACATTAACTAAGATAGCTCAATGGCCTATATTGTCATCTGTCAAGATAAAACAAGAATAACACCACCACCATAATTTTCCCTAGAACCAATTTAACAAATTTAGCAGTGCGGTATGTCACAAAATAATCGGTACCAGCCAATAGAAATAAGATTTTGTTTAAAGAGGAGTTATATCTAATACCAGCAGTAAGGGGATCAAGGTACAGAATCCTCAAATCTAGATGCAATGGGCATTCCAGAAAAAAATGAGCCAGATTCTCTAGCTTCTGGCATCCAACTGGACAATGCCCTAAGCTGGCCACTATAGCATCCCTTAACCTCCAATAACTGAAGAGTGATTAATCTGCATTTAGTTAAGAGCCATCTAAAATCATATGGGCAGATAAAAGAAAGATATTGCCCTTTTGGCTTAGATTAAGCATAGTATCAATTTGATGTGAATTTCAGGACTGTCTGAAAAATTGATATACCGTATTTTTCGCTCCATAAGATGCATTTCCCCCCCCCAAAAAAAACTAAGTGGAAATGTCTGTGCATCCTATGGAGTGAATACAGTAAAAAAAAAATATATATATATTTTTAACTTTCCTCTGCTGGTCCAGAGCGGAGGACTCCTGGGCAGGGCGGGGGAAGCCCCCACCAAGCAGCTGATTCCCCACGGAACAGCTGATTTTTAAAAAATTATTATTATTATTATTATTATTATTATTAATAATAATAATTTTTTATTATTATTTTATTTTTATTTTACTTTCCTCTGCTGGTCCGGAAGAGCGGAGGCCTCCTGGGCAGGGCGCCTCTCAGCTGATTCCCCACGGAACAGCTGATTAAAAAAAAAAAATATTATTTTTTGGTACCATATGGTAAGTGCGTCTTATGGTCCGGTGCGTCTTATGGAGCGAAAAATTCGGTAGATTCTGCCCCTTTATGGATGTTCACCTAGGAATTGTAACAGTCCGATATTGGTGATTGACAGTATTCAACTCCAGAGTGTGATAAGTTTTCAGACACTCACAAACTTTGTCTTGTATTTCTTGCATTCATACATGCCAAACAGCATTTCCCAACCCTCTGACTGTTGGCAACATTCACAGAAGTTATCTGGAACCAACACCTTTCTTTTTGAGGACTGATTCACTCATTGCATTGGGACCATATAGACAACCATTTAGCATTACCCCCCAAAACAAGCAAACAAACCTACCTGGAGAGATGTTATGTGAATTGGCCCTTAGATAAAGTCTGTTGCATGGATGCAGCGAGCGATGAAGAAATCTTATCCTTTTGAGTGATTTCAGTAACTGGTGGGTTCTTTTCTATGCTGATAAGTGAGAATGCCCTCAATCCTGTGTGGGTATGCAATGAAAAATACACTTCCTCCTACCTATATTTGTGCATAACTAGTGGGGGCACGGGGACCTTATCATGTAAGATGCAGAAATAATAAATCCAAAGTGTCAGAAGCTTCTTATCAATACCTAATTCATTAAAATGGCTAGCTTTTCTTGGTGACCATCAAGGATATTACATTAATTTGGAAGTCTGGGTCTGCTTCAGAGAACAGCTAGATGCTGAACAGGTCATGCCTGAGAATGTGATGGGAGAACTCCCTTGTTCAGACGCAGGCAGCTGGACAAGGGGACAAATCTCAGAGTTCAAGGTGGCCTTACATGCCACCAGGTTAGTCTTCTTCTGCAGTGCATGCCCCTTCTCCCATTTTACAAAACATTTTGTACATCTCTACTCAGAAGTAAGGCCTATGGAGTTCAATGGGTCTGCTCCCCGTAAGTGAGTATAGGATTGCAGCCTTGCAGACTCACATTCTATCAAAATACTTCACTTGACAATCTGAAATTAATTTTGCTTTACTTTTCCTTTATTACACTTTCCCTAATATCAGTGTTGTTATTTTTTCATTACATTCATTTCAACACTTTCTTTAATGTGCTTTCTATAAAGTAATCTTTCTCTCTTTCATTTTCTGTACAGCATTATGACATTTTTCCTCTGTTTTCTCAGGCTTTTAAATTACTATTATTTAAAAAAGGATGATAGTCTCAATTGTACCATTTTCTTTTGTTTAAGTGTAATTTGTCATACCTTTCTGCTTGACTTTTGATTACACCCTACCTATCACTTAAAAAAAAAAAGACATAAGGATTTTTAGTTTTATGTATCTATTATCATGCTGAACTGTAGGGATTTATTTTAAATTGATTCACCTAGGATTCAGCCATGGCAGGAATTTACCCACATTCACTGCAAGTTAATGCCTAGGGGACAACCCTTCTTTCTTCTGTACCCCTCCAGCATGTCGATGCCCTTCGACATGGAAAGAGTTGAGCTGATGCAACAATTCCTGATCACAAATTGCCAGGGATGGGGACTCGGACTCCAGGACTCGACTCGTGAGTCGGACTGAGTCCCCCCTCTGACTCGAGTCAGACTTGAGTCCCAATATTTTTAATGGGACTCGAGACTCGACTCGGGACTCGAGACCAAGGACTTGTGCTCCAAAATCGTGTTCCTCAAATGCAACATGGATAGGTTTTAGGAAGTACAGCAAGTTTATTTTTTAAAATCATTTTCCTAAAATGCAACCTTTCAGACATTTTGGGTTTGACTGCCTCTGCCTGCCTGTTTGGGGTTCCCAGCCTCCTCTGCCTGCCAGGTCTCTTCTTAACCAGTTCCACAGTTTGAATTGTCCAAGACAAAGGCCTCTGCCTGCCTGCTTTGGGGTTCCCTGCCTCCTCTGCCTGCCTGGTTATTTTGGGTTTGTCTGCCTGGTCTGTTCTTGCCAAAATCAGTTGCAGAGTTTTGAAATAAAAAGGCACACTTGTGCCTAGAATTTATTTAAGCCACACATCTGAAATAGCCTTATTTTGTTGGGGAAACCCCCCATTGATTTTAATAGGGACTCATGCAGTTAGCTTTGGGAGTGACTCGTGACTCGTGAGTCACCGTTTTGGACCAAGGACTCGGACTTGGACTCGAGACTCGGGTCCAAAGACTCGTGACTCGACTCGTGACTCGAAACCAAGGACTCTTCAACATCCCTGCAAATTGCCATGCACAATACATGCACTGGATGGTGCCCTGCATTTGTTTTTAAGAGCATAATGTTAAACATTGAACTCATTGGAGTACACAGGTGGAGTTTAGTGAAAGAATAAAGCAGGAGTCGGGAACCTCTTTCAGCCTGAGGGACAAATTCCATTCTGGAGAAGCTCTCACAGCCTGCATTCCAGTGATGGGTGGGGCCAGAGACAAAAGGGGGTGGGACCCAAATACCTAAAATACGAGCATATCCTAGTTTAAAGCTCTTACTGCCAGCAGCTAAACCCTAGGAGAGAGGCAGTTTAGCCTTTTAGTATTTGAGGAGAGGGGATGATGCTAAAGCCAGGAAACCATGAAATGATTGCTGGTTGGTGGAAAAGGTGTGTTGCCATCTGGTGGACCCCCACATGGCCAGATTGGGGCCCCAGGACAGACACATTTGTGCCCCAGACCTGAGGTTCTGCACCCATGGAATAAAGACTTTTAGGATAAAATGCCTAGTGGCAGTGGACCATGACTGGTGGATTCTATGAAAAGTATAATCTAGCAAAGGGAAAATAACAAAGGGTGGGATTAGTAATAAACCACTTTCAGGGAGATGGATAATCCCTAGAGACACTAACAACTAGAGATGTTCAGGGAATCAGGACTCATCCAGTCACTAAAGCAGCAGTGGGCAACTTGTGGCCTACAACTCCTATGATCCCTCACCATTGGCTAAGCGGGCTAGAGCTGATAGAAGTTGTAGGCCAAAACATCTGGAGGGCCACAGGTTGTGCAACCCTGCACTAAAGTAATGCTGATATGGAGAAACCCTGCAGCTCTGGTTCCCCTTTCATATGGCTTGGGGCTTTTCAAGGGCTGACCCTGCCATGCAGAACAGGGCTAGGGAGAGGGGAATGAGAGATTAAGGCACAGATTAATCTCTCTGCCTTAATCTCTCATTAAGTATTTGTATCTGTCGTGCCCCTGTGGAAGGACTCCTCCTCTGAGGAGAAACTAGAATTCCCAGAGATGGGACCAGAGCTCCCAGAGACAGATGTCATTGAACAATCCATGTCAGGAGACCAGGAGGAGCCTGGGCCCTCAGGGGAGATGGCCACAGGTCCATCTCTGCCATGGACAGGGGACTCTGCTGCAGAGGCTTAGCCACCCCCTGACACCCAGGAGCATTGTTACCTCAAGCAGCAGGCAAATAGGACTTCTGTGAGAAGTAGTGCTCACTTACAGAGAAGGACTCCTCAGGAGAAAGTGACTCCTCATGAATAGGGCTGTGGCTAGAGAGCTCTAATGTACTTCAGCTGAGCCGTGGGTGAGGCTCAGCAGGCTCTGGCAATATTACACTTCAGTGTCTCTCTAGCCGGTGCTGAAAACAACACTGTTCTTCAATTCCACTGACTTCTGCCTTTTCCCCCAGACCTTGCTTTGATGACTGATGCTCCGTGCTACTGACCCTTGGACTCCTGCTTGACTTTGCTCCTGGACTGTGTAATGTATCTGGCCGCTTAACGGTGCTTTGACCTTTGCTTGTACTTTGACCACTCCTGCCTGCCTGCCTGCCTGCCTGCTCCCTTACTGGACTGAAACCTTGGTGTGCAACTGTCTGCCTGTTTTGCTTTTTGGATTGCCCCATAACTTAGAGTCTACTTCAACCAAAGCAGGGCAGTATCTGAATAGACCCACAAGGCCTACTAGGTGAGGGCACCATTGGGGTGCTACTGTTGGCCCCAAAACGTCTTCAGACAGTACTGTGTCAACTCTTGATCAAAGGTAGGTGGGATGAAAAGTATTTGCACTCATAAAGTTAGAATATGTATTCTAACTTTGAGTGCAAATACTTTCCTTCCCACCTGAATTGTGGTTTGATGGCTCAGACTATTTCTAGTCCATGTCAGTTTCAAATACATTCAATCATAACTCTCTCCTGTTCCATGTGAATTTGTGTTTAAAAACCAGAAAATGCACATTTGTGTGCACCTTTTCCCATCAAATATGCATTTTGTATGCAATTTCCTCTAAAATATGCATTGCTGCGCACCTTTTTCCACTAATATATGCATTTTATATGCATTTTTGAGTTGAGAACTGTATTGCAACTTTAATAGAAGTGCACAGTTCGAAGGATATCTGCCTTCCGATTCTTGTTGTATTAGTCTGGGAAGTGTGAATTGGGTCAGTTGACTTTTAAATTCTCCCCCCTCTGAACTATGTGGTCATTTAGAGTGCAGTCCTGTGTGGATGCCTGTAACCCTCTGAACTTGGAGGATTATTGGCACCCTATGCAGAGTGGCAAGAGTGGTTCAGTGTAAGCAAGTTTAAAGTAATGCACGTTTGGGCAAAAGAAATCCCAACTTCAACTATAATCTGAGCTGGTGGTGACTGACCAAGAAAGAGATCTTGGGGTTGTGGTGGACAGCTCCATGAAAATGTCGACCCAGTGTGCAGCTGCTGTGAAAAAGGCAAACTCCATATTAAGCATAATTAGGAAAGGAATTGAAAATAAAACTGCAGTGCCAAGATCATACTGCCCTTATACAAATCTATAGTGCGATCGCGCTTAGAATACTGTGTACAGTTCTGCCGTAGGGATGTACCCGAGCAGCCCGACGGACACGAGTGAGGCCCGAACTGGGCCTGCTCATGTCCGCGCGGGCTCTCCGCCTCCCGCACGGGCTCTCCGCCTCCCGCGCGGGCTTACCTTCAGTTCTTCGCTCTCCGCTGAGAGCCTCCCATGCGGGCCGCGCCGCCCGCACTGGTCCCGTCGCGTCACTTCCGGCACAGCGGAAGTGACGCGACGGGACCCTGCTCTGTCGCACTGGACCCCTGCTCTCTTTTTTTAGCGGGGGAAACCAGGGCAACAGGGCTGTTTAAGCCCTGTTGCCCTGGTTCCCTCCACCAAAAACAGAGCATGGGGGTCCGGCGGCGGCGGAGATGACAGCAGCGGTGGCGGAGGAGGAGGTGGGTGCAGCAGGAGGTATGGTGCAGCAGGAGGTATGGTGGTGGTGGCGGCGGAAGCGGCAGCAGCGGCGGGGGGGTCCAGGGGCATCCGCCGCCGGCGCGAGCGGTGCGGAGAACGCTCCACGCCACTCAGAAGAGTGGGATCGGGCCACCACTGCCGCAGAGATCCGAGCCGTGGAGAACTTCGGGCCCAAGTAGGGCCCGAAGTACATCCCTAAGTTCTGGTCACCACACCTAAAAAAGGATATTGCAGAGCTGGAAAAAGTGCAGAAAAGGGCAACTAAAATGATCAAGGGGCTGGAGCAATTCTCCTATGAGGAAAGGTTACAGCAGCTGGGATTGTTTAGCTTAGGAAAAAAAAAAAACATGAGTAAGGGGTATAGAGGTGTACAAAATTATGCATGGTGTGGAGAAAATGGACAGTGAGACATCTTTCTCCTTCTCTTATAATACTAGAACCTGGGGTCATCCCATGAAGCTCCGGCTTCATGTCTCTGTCTCCGTCTCCGTCCGTCTCCGTCCGTCTCCGTCCGACATGGGACGGAGACGGCCTTGGTCGCCTTGGTGGATGATATGAGGAGGGCTTTGGATAGGGGCGAATGCTCCTTTCTAGTCCTCCTCGATCTCTCAGCGGCTTTTGATACCGTTGACCACGGTATCCTCCTGGACCATCTGGAGGGCTTGGGCTTGGGAGGCACTGTATTGCAGTGGTTCCGGTCCTTCCTCTCTGGAAGGTATCAGAGGGTAGTTCTCGGGGAGGAGGCTTCGGACCCTCAGCTGCTCACTTGTGGAGTGCCGCAGGGTTCCATCCTCTCCCCGATGTTATTCAACATCTACCTCAAGCCGCTGGGAGCTATCATCAGGAGGTTTGGGGTGCAGTGTCATCAGTATGCGGATGACATGCAGCTCTACCTCTGTTTTAAGTCCTCACCGAGGTTGGCCGTTGAGACCCTGTCCAAGTGCCTGGAGTCAGTGGCTGGCTGGATGGGAAGGAACATGCTGAAACTGAACCCCGACAAGACCGAGGTACTTCTGGTGGGGGACAAGGGAAGGTTAGGGGATGTTGACCTGGTGCTGAATGGGGTACATCTACCCCTGAAGGACCAGGTCCGCAGCTTGGGGGTCATTCTAGACTCCCAGCTGTCCATGGAGGCTCAGGTGGCAGCTGTGAGCCGGGCGGCGCTGTATCAACTCCATCTGATACGGCAGCTGCGCCCCTACCTTCCTAATCACCTGCTCCCATCAGTGGTTCATGCCTTGGTCTCCTCTCGCCTAGACTACTGTAATGCGCTCTACGTGGGGTTACCCTTGAAGACGGTCCGGAAGCTTCAGCTGGTACAGAACGCGGCAGCTCGCCTGATTAAGGGCAGCCGCCGGCGTGATCACATCACGCCAGTGCTTAATGAGTTGCACTAGCTACCAATTTGCCGAGCCAAATTCAAGGTGTTGGTTTTGACCTTTAAAACCCTACATGGCTCCGGCCCAGCTTATCTCAAGGAGCGCCTCCAGCAACATCAAGTAGGCCGCACAACAAGGTCTGCCATGGACGGCCTTCTCCTTATCCCATCAGCCAGAGCAGCCAGGCTGGTGGGGACTAGGAAGAGGGCCTTCTCTGTGGCGGCCCCCACATTATGGAACTCCCTCCCTAGTGACCTTCGCCATGCCCCCTCCATGATGAGCTTCCGCCGTGCATTAAAAACATGGCTGTTCAGGCGGGAATATGGGGTGGGTTAGGTTTTTAATGATAATTTTTTATATTGTTTTAATTATTATATTTTATTGTGTTGTTTTGCTGTATTTTGGTTGTACATCGCCCAGGGTGGCCGGGTGACCGGCCAGATGGGCGATTGATAAATATAATAAATAAATAAATAAATAAATAAATAAAATGAAGCTGATTGGGAGATTCAGGACAGATAAAAGGAAGGAATTCTTCACACAGCACATAGTTGAATTACAGAATTCACTTCCACAGTAGTGATGGCCACCAATTTGGACATCTTTAAAATAGGATTGGACAAATTCATGGAGGAGAAGGCTATCTATGGCTGCTAGTCCTGATTGGCTACATACCACCTCCAGTATCAGAGCAGAGGCAGTATGCCTATGTGCTCCACTTGCTGGGGAACATGGGCAGGAGGGTGCTATTGCACTCATGTCCTGCTTGTGGGATCCTGTGGGCAGCTGGCTGGTTATTGTGTGAACAGAATGCTGGACTAGGTGGACCCTTGGTCTGATCCAGCAGGGCTCTTCTTATAAGCTCATCGCACTCTGCAAAACAGCTAGATGGATGTTTTTGGCTGTCTAGCTGCAGCGCTTCAGAGGGGGAGGGAAGGAGGTTAAGGCACTGCCAGGATATGTCATATGTTGGCGACACCTGCCTCCTCCCTTCCCTGCCCCTTGGAAAGCCCAGTAAACCCCTTCTCCGAGGTTGCTTTTGGAGAAGCAGCTGGCACACTTCTTTCCATGTCAGCTGCAGGGGGGAGGGGGATCTGAACGTGGATCCCCAGCTCCGAGGTCAGAGCGATTTTCCGACCTCAGAACTGGGAATCCGGACAATCCTATGACTATCTAGACCAGTGTTCTCCAACAACCTTGGGTCCCCAGATATTTTTGGCCTACAACTCCCAGCATGCCCCAGTAGCTGGCTGGGGCATGCTGGGAGTTGTAGGCCAAAAACACCTGGGGACCCAAGGTTGTTGGAGAACACTGATCTAGACACTGTCTAGGGGCCACTGGATTGCTCTGTTAGCTACTTTGACCAATGAATGGTATAGAGCTTTGGGGTTGTTGTTTTTTCCTTATGAAGTCCAAACCGATGGTAGACTTCATATTCAAACAGCCTGTTCTGTTTGCTAATTTGTTTAAATATGACACACAAATGTTTCCTGTGAATATTCTGTTTAGTTCAAATATATTATTCCTGAGGCACTGTTATAATTTAAACGGAGCATTATTTTCTTCTGTGTGTTTCAGGTTACTTGGGATGATTTATGGTAGGGTGTTGATACTGGTAGTTATGTCACTAATGAACACAAAAGCTATCTCTTGATCTTCTACACTGTTAAAAATATATATCCTTATTGATATATTAGCCAATCAAAGCCAGATTTCCCGAAACTCTTCAACTGGCTGTTAATCATCCAATTACCCAGTAAAATGCAAGGTGGGAGGAAAAAGCATTGTGTTAGTATTCTACTAGTTGATCACTTAGCATTTGCATTCCAACTCTGAGTATATTAAATCTCCCCGTGTTGAAGGTTCATTAATTCATATCAGTGTGAAATACCAAAGCAGTTTATGTGTCCGGACACTTCTCTAATTCCATCTCCAAAAATAACCTTGGAAGAAAGTCAAACTCTGCAGATAGTGACAATTTTCACTGAACATGCGAGTAGGCAGTTAAACAGATTTCTGCAAAGGTTATATTCTCTTCTGTACTGGGACACTGTTGGTAATTGTGTACTGGAAATTAAAACTGAGATGGACACAGATGGAGCAATGAAATCCATCTGTGTTGGACAGTAGTTTGTAACGTGGAGGGGTTTTGAGTTATATTTTAACCGTTAAAGGGGGAGGAGGGCAAGTTAGCAATTATACATGTTGCATTGTAGTAAATGCTGAGGTGCTGGAAATGAGTGTTGTGCCTCCAGTAGGTCAGACAGAGACCAGCCGTGCCGGAGTGTATTTGGGGTGGGGCCAGGCTACGTGCAGCCTGCCTGACCCAGCTGGGCAGCCTTACCAATCAGCGCCCGCTCAAAAGGCAGGTCCCAAACACACTCAGATGCTGGAAGCAATTGTTTGTTAAGACAGCTACTACAGCCAGACGCTCCTGACATTCCCAGACCCCAACCTCAGACTTCTGTACCTTTGAACGTTGGAACGACCCTGACCACGACTTTGCCTGATCCCAAACTGGTTTACGTTTGCTCTGTTTTGGAATGATATTTTTGGGCTTCGACCCTCGGACTGTGATAACGACTATGGCTCATCTTGGAACTGGACGGATTTACAACAATGAGTTTCTTTCATTCCAGCTGGTGAATGGACCCGGCTTTGCACAGGTTGGAGTAGCCCTTAGTTTACTAGTATGGTGAAGTTTTCAAGCAAACTTGCACAGCTCTCAGAATTAGACACATTGGGTCCACCCTGTCTGAGTGCAGCAGCCCACTGGCACCCATAAGCACAGCCCCTGCCCCATGGTACACTCCTATAGCCCCCTGAGGGAGGGGTCTGTCCGTTCAATTCACCTGAAACTGGAGGCTGCCCCATAGCAGGGAGGAGGGGAAGGAAAATAACGGTGTCCCTCAGTCTACTAATCTCCCCTGGCTTCAGACTGTATGGACTGCAAAGCCGTGTGCTAGTAGGGAAGCCTGCCCCTAGTGAATGAAGATGTTACTGCAGGCTTCAACCACATGGATACGTTTAAATTAATTAAAATTAGCATGTGTATTAAAAACAACAACAACCTGAAGGTGCACACCCCTAGGTTCCCCTTAGTGTGCATGCCAGGTTTCAGCTGTCTAAGTGTCACAGTCTTGGCACTATGGCTCTGATAGACAGATGGACACACACATCCTCTTCTATTAGTATAGATGGGGCAGGAGTGTGTGGAATATAAAACAGCATTACTGAGTCTCCTGCAAATCCAAACCTTCCCCTGATCCACCCCCTTTTAGGCCTCTCTGAGGTCAGCCCACTGAGGTTGGAGATGCACGGGCTGTGGAAGTGTCACAGAGTGGACCTCCCTCTCCAACCTGAGAGAGGAAGAGCTGCTCCATCCTATGGACCCTGAGACACCTTCCCAGGGAACATAGGATTGCAGTCTAAAGGTTTGTTGCCAAAATAAATAATAATTTCCGCACTTACATAATTACTTAGAACAGGAGTGGGGAACTAGATTTAGAGGGGGGCAGATGACCCCAACCCAGCCCTCCATGGTTGAAATGATATCAGAGGGCAGGGCTTGGGGAACAGAGGGGGCAGGGCCCACAGAGGAAGCCCAAGCCTCCGCGGGCCAGATAGGCAGCCTCCATGGACCGGATTATGCCCATGGGCCAGTGGTTCCCCATCCCTGTCTTAGAATATGATTATCTTAGTCAGTCTATGGCTGTGTTTGTGCATCACTCGAGGGTATCATTTAGAGATGTCCGATTTTAGAGTTTTCATGTTCTCAGCTACCTAGAAAAAGAAGCACACTTTGCAGAATTGTCTCTGAATATTCTCCAGCATTCTTTTTGTGGCAACTATCAGCCCCCCCCCTCCATGCCCCAGAACAAAACTAGGTCCAGGGCATTGGGGAGGATGCAGAACGGCAGTTAGGCTGCCAACATGGTTGGTGATGCTTCCTTGAGGCAAAAAAAGAAGGGGTAAAACTTTAAGCAGATGGGAGAAAGACACTGTGCTACTGCTGCTGCCGCCCATAGTGAGTCTCACCCTGAAGAAGCTTTTGGAGAATTTCTCCTCCCTGTGGGGAACAAAAAGTGAAATGGTCTCTCTCTCTCTCTCTCTCTCTCTCTCACACACACACACACACACACACACTTACTCTGCCCACAAATAGGTGGAGAATTACAAGAGGCTGTTTGCATACAGCTTTAATTTATCCTGGTCTATGACAGTAATAAACATTTGATTGGTGTATAAAATCTCCCAGCAAAGTTCTCTCAATTTCTCCACATTTTACAAGCAATATTCAAGGGCCTTTAGAAAAGAAAATAACCGAAAATAACGGGAAGAAGTTGCCAACTTAAACTGCACAGCACACAAGAAAATAACTAACAAAATATATAGAAATACTAATTCAAGTCAGTTGATGATCTGCTCTGGCTCCATGGTTTTTAATGTCACACTACATTAAAAGGCTAGCCAGGCATCTGAAATGAATGGAATTAAGAGATTTTCAGTATGACTAAATATTACTTTTTGAATAGTTAGGAACTAAAATATCACTAGTTTGTGTGTGTGTGTGTGTGTGTGTGTGTGTGTGTGTTTTAATGAGGATATTATTATTCATTTGACAGATGTTCAGTTCTGCTCAGCCCTACATATTGTTCACTAGAAAGGTAGAATTATGAGGAATCTGATACAGTAATACCTTGGATTGCAAGTACCGTAACTTGGTCTGAGAGCGTTTTGCAAGGCAAGCAAATTTTTAAAATAAATTTTGACTTGATAAACAAGCAACGTCTTGCAGGATGTAACCGCTCGCCTCGAGCGGGCGTAGCGGGCCGAAATCGGGCCTGCTCACGCCCGCCAGAGACTCGCTTTGATATAAGAGTGTTTTGGATTACAAGCACGGTTCCGGAACGAATTATGCTTGCAATCCAAGGTATTACTGTACTTGAACTCTGTTTTTCATATCCATTGGTTGGAACCTAAAATGGAAAAGTATACCCTAACAAGAAATGTAAATTGCAAAGGATAAATACTATTACATGTCAGCTATCAAATCATATCAAGCACTAAATACTATCAAATATTAATATTATTGAATTACAACTAAGAGAAATTGTCAAATACTAAATGCTATTTCAATATTAAATGTTTTCCAAAAAATACTTTCAAAAATTTAAATAGTATTACATTGCCAAATATAAAATAGCAAGACTGCCAAATGTCAAAGACTGAAGTCACACCACTTTCTCTCTCTCTGTGTGCATGTATGTATGTATTTGAAAAGCATAATAAAAATCGTATAAATACATCAAATTTCAAACAGAAACCTCAAATCATTAGGTATCTAATTCTAGCAATAAATGAAGACATTCCAGTGTTCGGGGGACATTTGGAGAATATTCAACATCAAAATTCAAGGAGAAGATCTGTTAGGAGTAAATATCCTTTACCCATAGCCTGCTGCCACAGGTTTTGATGGACACCTTACACATTTCTGAAAGTTACAGTCCAAAATACTGAGTGGCTGTCTCTCCATCTTCTCTGTTACATGTCACATGTTACGCTAGCTGATGCTGGCCTCACACAGAACAGTGTTAGCTCTTTGTTTTGTTTGTTTGTTTTGCTTCCTGAATATTCTACATGTCTCCTTTCAGGTACAGACCAGTCAAGCAGATAATTTTAGAGCTTTGGCCTAAATTTCTGTGAAAATATTTTTGATATATATATATTTAAACTTCTCTTTTTCAAGGTCTTCCTGAACTGTGGGTGAATGTCAGTCCTTCCCTTGAGAACATCCAGCAAAATGGCTTCCCTAGTTTCAGAACAAATATATTACATACTGGGTTTCATTATTTGCAACGGCTGTTTTTAAAACTATATATAATCATATTTATTAGTGTTGGAGATTATCTGAGTTGATCTTTATTGTAGATTTGTTTCGGGTTTCCCCCCTACTTCTCTCCTGTTTTGCAATGATATTTGGTTTTAATCAAATAAAGACTGATTGAATGAATGATTTTTACCCAATACATAAGATGGAAAAACCTGTGGATCCAGTTTTAATGCTGTATAAAATTACTTTAATATTGTTGAAGGAAGCCATGGGCTTGGCCCCTACTCTTTCCAGTCTTCCTCTCTTAGTCCATTGCTTCCTTCATCCCTCATTATGAACTGACAATGAGTTGCAGTAAACATTAAGTGAGCCAAAATTTCTCAAGAAAAAATCCACCTTCTCCCAGATGGCTGGATAATTTCACCTCTCCTCTGCAATAATACTTTGGAGAAATCCCTCCCCCAATTTCTCCACCCACAAATAGCATGGAGAATGTTGGAAGGCCATTTTTGCTCAGATTTTTTTGCCTAGATAATTTACTACCACATCAATAGCCAAAGCAGACTGAAACAAATGTATTCTTCCCTCCAGTCCCCTATTTATTTCTAGTTTCTAGTTTCAATTTCCAAACCATATCCACCTGTCTCAGTCTTGGACCCCATGCCTTAGTGCAGGGGTAGACAACTGGTGGCTCTCCAGATGTTTTGACCTACAACTCCCTAACCATTAGCTATGCTGGCTAGGGCTGATGGGAGTTATAGGCCAAAACATCTGGAGGTCCATAAGTTGCCCACACTTGCCCTGGAGTGATATTTTGTGTGTGTTTGGTAATTGTTTATAAAATTGTAAAAATAAAAATAAAGACAAACCTTTTATTTCAATATATGTATTTGCCAATTTAGATGCAACTACCTATGGACAAGGGCATAATCATTACAATTGAAGAGGGATAGTAGACTTCAGGCAGGTAATGTAATACTCATGAAGGCTACAGCATTTCCCTTGCATTATTGATAGAAAACCGTTCCAAGAGGATACTCATTTGACAACTCTGCATAATAAATGATTGCTTTAATATTTATACCTCTATCTCCCTGTGTCTAATTTAATGATCCATTTAGCATGTTTCTAATTCCTGAGATGATCATAGAAATCTGTTTCATAATTATGTTTTCCATTCTTATATATTGCTTAAACTCTGGAACATGACATTCCTCATCTCACTAGGGGTTACACAGTTTGAAGTTAACCCCTTGCAAACCCTGATGCATAAAGGTGCCCACAAACATAACAACAAGAGAAACCATTGGAAATCTCTGCAGTATTTTAAAAAAACAAAAATGAAAAACAATAATTAAAAAAAGGGAAAGACTCCATGCTAAATAAAGATTAAAAGCCTTACCTTGGCAAATGTAAATTAGAGTAGCTTCATGGAGGTAAATGGAGCTTCACTGATTTACATTAGCTAAAGTTTGGACCAATTAGTAATGCCATAATTATAGTGGTGTGCATAACAACCACCTTAATTAAAGTTGAAGCCTAGTTAGGCAAAATAAAATATGGAGGAGAGACCTCCCTTCCTACAATCTCTTAAATTGAGAATAGAAGAAGAGCTGACCAAAGGCCTATCAAGTCCAGCATTCTGTTCCCATAGTGGTCAACCAGATGCCAATGGGAAGCCCACAAGAAGAATATGAGTGCAATAGCATTCACCCACTCATGTTCCCCAGCAACAGGCATTGAAATGCAGACTGCTGTTGATGCTGGAGTTATTGAGCAGGGCTGCCCCCACCATTAGGGGGAGTGAAACAGACACTTCACACACACACACACACACACACACACCTGGTTTTGGATTTTGTCATGAAAGGGCAGCAGGTTGGTAGTTGTGGTGGTGGTTGTATTGTTGCTTCCAGGGAGGCATGCTTGTAGGATTTGCTTCCTCGGTTGTCAAAATAACTTTACTGGCCTTCGCTGTTGAAGTGAGAGGGAGCACCATTTACTAGTCTGCCTCAGGCAGCAAAATGTCTTTGGCCCAGCCTGTCATTGAGCAATCAAACCTTTGTATACATTATTGGGGATTCGGTCACATTTTGTACAGTTCAAAGTCCTTCATGTGAGTGAATACTGGTTGAGTGATGCTGAGCCACCACAGATGGCTCCAGATGAAGTCCACCCATGTCCCTGGTAACTTTTAAGAAGCAATTGTAGTATAAACTTTGGGGAATATTTTGTGTTCTAATGATTGCTGCTGCCAATTTGCTTTCTTTCTTTTTTCTATTTTTGGTTGTTGCTGTTTTATGATTTGTTATTTTTGAGGAATATTCATGATTTTAATAGTTTTTGTAAAATGGCTTAAGCATAAAATGTGAGATGTGATAGAAAATGTTTTAATAGGAAAGTCATGATTGTGTCGACTGGCAAATAGGCTTGATGTAGACTTGCCTAACCTGATGAATATGGGAACTGTTTTCAAGAGTTTCAGGACAATTACTCTGTGGCTTGATGCGATGCATGCTTACTTGGAAGTGGGGCTTACTTCCAGATAAGGCTACAAATACAATCCTATTCAGACTTAGGAGAGTTTTAATGAAATATTCAGTACTCTTTGCTTTACCCAAGTTAAAAGCAGGGATGGATGTATCTGTCAGTCTCAATCTCACCAAGATTGTTTTTTGTTTTTTTTTTAAGGTCAAGCTTGTTCTGTCCCATTTCACACAAGCTTGCAATTAAAAAAAAAATCTATACAGATTTTTTGCTTCAGACCTTTTTTTATCATACTTTTTTTTGTAATGTACACATTAATGTAAGCATTCTTTGTGTGCATTTTTAAATGTATGCACTTCCCCCCCCCTTTTTGCCAAGTGCTTAACATGGCTGAAATGCTGTTTTCTGCACACATTTCTCAAATATGCACATTTTTAAATGGGTGCCTCTCCCCCGCCCCACCTCCAAGATAAGATGAAAATTCATTAAAAAATGTGGATTTCAGAATATAACTCTCTGGGCTCAGTGAGAGGCTCAGGCAGTTTGAACTGGGTAAATCCAATTTAAAAGCAAAACAACAAAACCTGGAGGGAATTTCTCACCTGTTCCTTAACTGACAGTAATTTCAATATTATAATTTTATGACTTTCTTCTTTACTACTACTACTACTGCTACTTGGCATTCCTGATTAGCTGGACTAACATTGTCTGAAACTGACAGGGTCCCTATCTATTACATTGGCATTGCAGATAGGGACCCTAATTCAAGCCCTAATGCTGATAGTGCGGCTGCAGATAACAAACTGCTTCCACATGGCTGGGGTTTCACACAGCTGCTGTTGTAACTGGCTTGCCAGGTGGGTAAGAGGGGTTGTGTTCTAAGTCAACATGTCAATGTCCCACCTACCTGGAGCCCTGCCACACTATACAGGTACTTGCTACACTTTCCAGCCAAACAATGGAGAAGGCTGCTTACAGGAGTTTTGTGGAACTGCAGTGCATACTATCAGGGTCTTCTGCCAGGGACCCTGGCAACCAGACCCAAGCACCTGACCATGCACCCTTATGGAAGCTTTCCAGATGAATAATCCACTGTGCATGGGTGCCATCACTGAGTGGCTGGAGAAAGGCATTGCAGCTTGTTGACCCAACAGTTGTAAGGTGACACAAAGGGTCAATGCAGTTTCACTTGGCCCTATAAAGCCTAAGACTCACTTTGGGGGGGGGACCCCAACAACAACACTAAAATGCTGCCATGAGATTACATGCATGTATGTGCTCACCAACAGATTCAGTGTCTAATTTGCTTCCCACGGTGGCAGAGTCATCCTACATGAAGGTATTTTTCAACCATCTTAGGGTCAAACTACATGTGGCGTTAAATGCATGAACATGCTTAATTTGCCTATTTTTAATTCTTTAAACAGAAGCTGGAGTTGTTGCTACTGGGGTTGAACATGAATGGAACCAGCACACATGGCAACATCTCCATGAGCTACATTCCTACCAAAATCACACACACACCCATGAGCCCCAGGAGGGAAGGTTTCACTGATGGCAATGGGGGCTTCCCTCCTGGGGTAATCACAGCTTAGGGGGGAATTTGTGGTGGTACTGTAGGCACTGGGAAAAGCACTAAAACCACCCTCAGTGCATGCTGTGATGCCACGGGGGGGGGGGGGACGACATGCAGATGCTATTTAAAGAATTTTAAAAGTGCATGTTATATGCTTATACATCTTTAACATTACATGCAGTTGGCCCTTAATATTTGAGCTTACATTTATTGGAAATGGGGTAATAGTTTCAGGAGTCCTGGCAAAAGCCAACCCTTTGGAGGTTTTCCAGATATTCAGAATATTCAGCAATAAACTATGTAGGAAAGAATTTCAGTGACTCCTGTGTATTTTCCACATAAAAAAGAGGTCATGTAGGCAACATATATTTGGATTTTGGGGGTGTAGGAAGCAAGGTCTTAAACAGTACATTTCAGGAGTGATGCTCAGTGTTCTATTTGCCTCATGTACTTCCATTCCAAGAATCACAATCTGAATTAATTAAGCAATACAACATGACAGGACATGTTTTATGGACTCATTACTACATGCTTCATTTCTTTAGGGAAGCACAAGCCTGAAGGCCATTGTATTCAATTGCCTAAAGCACTAGTTAATGGCCCTGTAAAACAAACCCTGAAGTGTCTCTTTTTCTATTAAACAATAACTTCTAGGTTCAGATTTCATTTATTTTAAATGCTTCTGTAAACCTGCTTTTTTGGGGGGGGTGTTAGGTATGATCTTATTTTTTGAGAGGAGAGGTGGATACACCGCAGAAAAGGACAGGAGAAAGAAGTGGAGATTTGTATACATGCTCAAGAAAATATGGCTGCAATCCTAAACATACTAAATAGGGAGCAAGCTCCACTGAGTGCAGAGGGACTTACTTCTGAGTAAACCTGCAAAGCACTGTAAGGCTGAATTTTTAACTGTTTGCAATTTGAGTTTTGTCCAATTATTTTTGATCTGTGGTTTTCCCTTCTTATGTACACTGTCATTGGTTTACTTTGATGCCTAAGCAAAACAATTAAACAACTACCTTTTGTAATGAGGTCAACTGATTAAAAGTCAATTTGCATATTATCAAAACCTCAACATGGGTGGCATTTGAGATATTGAAGAGCAGTGTGTGATTCTTACCATTCATTAAACAAAAGAAAAAACCTGCCATTCCTTGTTAGTAGAAAATATTATCTTTAATATCTTAGTCCAGCCTCCCCTAACTTGGCATCCTCCAGATATGTTGGAGATGTGTTGGACTGCAACTTCCAGAATTCTCAGCTAGCATGGCCAATGGGAGTTGCAGTCCAACCCATCTGAAGGATGCCAGGTTGGGGAAGGATGTCTTAGTCCTTTATCCCCTGTTTGAGTAACTCAGTCAAGAAGCAAAATGGCATCACAAAATAGCAAGTTTTTATTTAACTCTCAGCCCCACTGGTTAATGTCTGACCTCGTCCATTCATATTGTTCCCCAGCCATTTAATCTTATTAAAATTTAGGTAATTAATCTAACAACCAAACCAATGAAAGCATCTTCAACTGAATGTCATGGATTTAGTATAGCAGAATAGGTTACTACCTTTTCTTCTTGTGGGACTGCACAACAAAGATGATTCTGTGGCTTCTGTCTCAATCTGAAACACACTTGCATTGATTCAGCTACACCAACATGCAGCAGGAGCCAGCTTCCACATGTGTATCCTTAACCAAATAGGAAACCACCAGGGCCAGCCCCACCATTAGGCAGAACAAGACAGCTTCCTTCCTCAGGAAATGGATACTGTGGAGGCAGGGAGAAGCAATGACGTGTCAGTGGACAGAGCTGTCCGTGCCACATGACCTTCCCTGTGCCCCCTAAGCCACCTTTCTGAGGTCCTGTTCTACTGAAGACCCATGCATGCCGTTGGTGTGTATAGACAGGTTTAGTCAGGTTTGTTGTTTTGTTCCTTAAGTATTGCTTCCAAACAGTACTCCGGTTCTTTTGTATGTTATTCCCATTCCCTTCTGGTAAATAAACTTACCCACATATATTTGAATGTGCGCTTTATTCCAATTGGCCTTGGTACTAAGTCCAGAGATTTCCTCTTGCTTATTCCTTGCTACTATTTAAGGCTTCACGCCCAGGGCACTGAAATAGAGGGTGCTGGCTTGGGCGCTTATTTCATAATTAGGGTTGTCCTGTAAGGTCTGAGTCCGGCTCAGGCTGAGTTGAATGTAAGGCGTGGTGCAAGCCAGCCTTGCTGAGTTGGTGTCCTATCTGAGCAACCATTTGTCCCTGCCCACACTGCCAAGAGTTAGGTTACCCCACTTCTTCCTCCCTTCACACTGGGGCTGCATTTGGGCCCTGTGAAACACATACAAAGCAGTCCGCTGCTGCAGGCTCAGAATGCTGGACTGAACCCAAATTATCAGGCAATGCCTTGGATTTCTGTGGGCCTTACTTTTTAATAAGATACCTTTCACACATTCTTTGGATGCCTTAAGCCCACCTTAGGCATTCCACTGGCCCTGTGCATGCTGGGGCCCATTCCCTCCTTCCTCAATCTCATCGTGCAGCTTGGGACTCTCCATTCAGTAGAACCTCCATCAGAACCACCACTCACACCTCCCCGCTCAATCCAGGGAGGTTGAAGAATGAAGAGGAGGGCCCAGCACACATGGGGACATCGGTGGTGGGGCCAGAGTGCATGGCCCCACCTCTGTCCCCACATTTAGCCCTCATGTCTTCTTTGGAAGGCCAGAAGACGGCTCTAAAAAGGTGGATATACCCAATTGTTCACGCTTGTGAGGGGAGGGCTTCCCTGCATGTTGTCTCATGTAAAAATAGAATTTCCCTATCATCCTGTTTTGCAGACCTTGCAAAAAAAAAAAATTGTAAGGGTGCATGGAGCATGCATCTCCTCCCTACCCTCCCTGACAAACACAGTCACTTTGCATTGGATCCAGAGAAATGCAAAGAGAGCGCAGTTCACACAATGGGGTTTTCATGGAGCCTCCTTCCAGGTGCGGCCTCCTGTCAGGGGATCCTCTGGTATGGATGTGGCATGGGGTATATGTTTCCTCCTAAGAGTATGTGTTTCCTCCTAAGTTCATTATTTCCCATTTCTGCATTAATCTGTGTTGTTAAGGCCACATCATGAAAATTCATTTTAAACATTTATTCTAATAGTTTTTCTGCAAATATGCATTTTAAAACCCTTCATTTGTAAAGATTTTTTAAAACAATTTTCGTCTTATTCCTCCAAAAAAAGCAAACATAAATCTGAACAATAAGAAAAAATGAAATCATATATATATATATATACATATATATATATGAAACAAAATCTGCAGTCCAAACAATAAAATCTGTGCCATGCATTCTGATACTTACCTCAACCTACCTCACAGAGTTGTTGTGAGGATAACATGGAGAGGAGGAGGATTATGTAAGCCACCTGGGTTCCTTGCAGGAAAAAAGGTGGGGTATAAATATAATAAATAAATAAATAAATAAATAAATAAAATTTGGAGACTTCAACTGCAGATCGTGTTTGAGTCTGCGTTCAGTTCCCGGAGGTGCAAACTGAGTAAATTAGGATCAAAACCAATCTTAAATGAATTTCTCATACATCCCGGAGGTGTGTCAGGTCAATTCATATTGGAATTCACAAAGGTCTACTTCCTTAGGCCTCTCTGGACCAATAGTGCCTTTCCACTTGTGCAAGGCACCATTGGATCCAAACCATTTTTCTTCAAGGTATCATAATGTGCGCAGAGAAACCTCTGTGTAAACACGTAACAAAATATAGAGGCATGTGGGGAAATAGCCATTACTATAGAAGAAGGGTGGACAGACTTTTGGCTTGTATGGGATCTACTTGGTTTTTTTTTATGAGAACACTGAGATCCACCACTGGGAACCAGTATCAGATGCAATAGTTTTAACCTACCACACCAGTGTTCTCCAACCTTGGTTGGGTCCGCAGATATTTTTGGCCTACAACTCCCAGCATGCCCCAGCCAGCTATGCTGGCTGGGACATGCTGGGAGTTATAGGCCAAAAACATCTGGGGACCCAAGGTTAGAGAACACTGTACTACAACCTACTACACTCCATGAGTCATGCATCTACACTGGAGTCTAAATCCACATCAGAACTGCTACAGAAAAAAATCAGTCTTTGATAGATTAATTTAACCAACATTTATGGGGCACATCAGGAGCACACATCTGAGGCATTTAAAATAAATCAAGACATCAATGTCAAACCAGGTACTGTCAGGAGGACTCCATGACAGACAGTTTTGCTTGTTTGGCAGGCTCGGGACAACATTCCACATAGCAAAAGGGGTCAATTAAAGAAAAATATTTTTAAGGATACTTGGGGTTTATTTTTGGAATATATGTTTAAAAAGGGGAAAGGGAGTATGCCATGTCAAGATATGTTGTATTTCTGGAATAATGAACAAGATATTGTATTATTTGGTCCCGTGGTGATGGGAGCACTATATAAGTTATAAATGTGTTATTTTCTTTGTATTGTTGAAAAAATTTAAAATTAAAATTAAAAAAACAAAACAAAAACATTCCACATAGGTCCCCTCAGCACTAAGGTGTATAGGATACAAGCTGTTGTTGCTGAAGAAGGAAAAAGACAGACCCTACTGCCTGTGCCATATAAAAGATTGAACAGAAGAATGCCAACAAAATAAATGGATGCAGGAATGCCAACAGTGTGTGGATTGTTGCATCCCATACACCAGCTGTGGCTGGATGTGCTGGAGGTAGAACATTACAATTTTGTGAGGTCTCTTACTCCTGTTTGTGCAATGTGCACTGGAAATATTGCTAGCTGTTGAACGGCATCTATATATTACAGTGTGTTCACAGTTTTGCTCCCTGTGGCCCAAATTTATCCACACCCAGTTTTCCCTATAGTTCCTCACCTTCTTTGTATGCCTTGCTTTACAGGCAGAGGGAGCCACTGAAGAAGCACTAGCAGGGAGTGGCGCCTCCTCCTCCTCCTCCTCCTCCTCCTCCTCCTCCTCCTCCTCCTCCTTCCCCCCCTCCTCCCCATCATCGCTGTCTGGGCCAGAGCTAGAGACAAGTAAACAAGCAAAGTTCCATGGTGAAGAGGAGGAGCAAGTCCAGGGAGCTCTTGTCAATGGGCCCCTGCTGGGGGATGGGCTCTTTGCAGGTGCCCAACCATGCCTATCCTTGATGCCAGCCCTGCACTAGAGTCCTTTGGGGAATAAGCTAATTAGGGATGGGCACCCAGCCCAGCACCCGACTCGCAGGGCGCTCGGCGCGTGCTCCTGCTGCACCGCGAGCTGAGCCAAGTCTCCGGCGAGCGCCAGCTGAGACACTTGCTGGACTTCCAGGTTCCCTGGCTCTATGTCATTTACGAGGAATATAGAGTAGTATACGTAAAAAATGGCCGCAATTTGCATAAATTGCAAATTGCAAGAACGCGAGTCGAGCCGGGGAAAGTTAGGGCGAGTGGAGCTCGGAGGGGGGGGTTGAGCCTTGCGAGTTCGCCAAGCTTCCACCCCCCAATCGAGCTCCGCACACATTCCCAACTATAATTGGTTCATATTCAGTCTATCACTATTTGTCAGAAGCCAGAAAATAGTTCCTCACCATTGTTCCATCTTTGTACAGGAATCTTTTAAATACTTGGAAAATGTGACTATCTCCCATTTCTTCCCTGGGACAAAAAAAAATGAGTAAACGTTTACTCATATCTTCGACAAACTTAGAAAGTTTGAATACAGTGATTTGTCCCCCCACCTCTCTAGTTCTCTCCTTTTGACCTGGATTTTGACAGCTGGAATGATTATTGTGTAGCAACTAGAATAAAATAGTACTGATGTGTCTGCTGGTATCTGGAGTACAGAGATTATCATCATGCAGTTGTTGCCTGAGGCAATACAGAGGTGCAGATGGAGATGTGGGTAAATCCAATAGTAATAGGCTTGGATAAAAATAAACTGTGTCTAATTAATTGTGTTTTCATTTGTCCCTTTCCCCCGCTTTCAAAACAACAAAGATACTCAAGAAGTTTAGGAAATGAATGAATTTCTAATACAGAAAGTAGGAACAAATGTTGACAGACGGGCCTGCGAAATATTGAACACAAGCATAGTAATGAGATTAAAGACGAGAAATAATTGAAATCTGCTTACCGTATTACAAAATATACTGACTGGGTTGAGGTGTGGGGAAGGCAGCAATGTCTCCTTTAATCTGGAAATGCTCTGAACATCTATACAGTTTATTTGATTTTAAAAAATTTGTTGGGGGGGGATAAATATATGTTTTTGCATCTTCTAAATGGCTATATGTTTATTTGAATTCTTTGAGCAAACGCATGGACCTTAGGTTTTTAAGACATTGAGCTGGATCCAAATTTATGCTGGATCAACTGCCCTGATGGAAGTGGACTTCCGCACCCCTCCTGCTACACAGGGACTCCGGAGACTAGTCTGCCTTTTGCCATGCCAGTGGGTCTGATCTAGAATGTCATGACAGCTAGTCAGTGTGAGTATTGGGAAAGGCAAAAGGACAACATCTGAGAGTGCATACTTTTCAAACAGGTCTCCTGCTCAAGATATACCAGTTAGCACCATCCCGAGCTTGCTTATTCAGGAGTATATCCCAATGGTTTCAGTGGGACATGCTTTCTTGCAAGTGTCAAGATTGCAAGTGTCTTGGTGCTTAGTGTTCTGAAAGTCTAAGAATATACTCATATTGGTTTACCAGATTCTTGAGATCTCCAGGCCCCCATGTGCTAAATGTCTGCAGAGTTTTACATGTATTGGGTTGAATCCAAAGATGCATGAGCAAAATTCCAGTTTTTGCTTTTTGTTTTTAAATTCAGATCAGAGTTGCTGTTGAGTTTCACTGGATGCAAAACATTTGAGGTTAATTTGGAGCTTCCTGCTGGAGAGAAATGTACACGGGAAAGGGGGGGGGGGACTTTTGATAAGACTAGCAAAACTTCTCAGGGGTTCCACACTTTCCTATCTAAAGTCTACAGAAAAGATTAACATTGAAGATGGTCAACCAAGCTCAGCTCAGGTTGTTATCTGCCTCTCAGCAGTGCTGGATCTTGTCTTGGAAATCTGGAGTTTGTGACGCAACTCTCCATACCCTGGGCAACTTTGGAGGAAGCAAACAAACAAAAAAATTTCAGTAAGACTAGTGAAATTTCTCTGGGTCTGTAGGACAGCCCCCTATATTCCCACTTAAAATGGTTGAGTGTTGTTGTTGTTGTTTTAATCATAAAATCATAGAATAGTAGAGTTGGAAGGGGCCTATAAGGCAAGTTTGAGAACTTTTAATTACAATGTAACAGTTTCCTGATGAAAGGTAACATGACATCCCATAATTTAACCTTGAGACCATGCCAAATAAAGTTCACCTTTTCATATGCTGGCTCAGCTTGTCTGAGTGTGGAAAGCTAAGCAGGGTCAAGCCTGGTTATTACTTGGATGGGAGACCCGTCCTCTAGTTTCCTGCATTGAGCAGGGGGTTGGACTCGATGGCCTTATAGGCTCCTTCCAACTCTGTGATCTATGAAATATGCCTCATCTGTATACTTCTTGTCATTTAGTTACACACTCACAGAACTGACCATACTATGTTGGTTAGCATAATTTTTCACTTGCAGAGCTCTGAAATCTAGACAACATAAGTATCAAGCATTCAAATATCATGTTTTGTGTGTGTGTGTGTTGTTTTTTAAATAAGCTACTTTGATTTTTAAATCAAGTGTTAAAAAATGTTTCCCTCTCTTCTATGAACATGTTAGATTTCTCCCCTTAATTTTTAAAACATGTGACATAATCATGTTGACTGTGCTTGGATAATACAGAGCACTTGATGGCTTTTAGGGAAATGGAAGAGAAGTGTTCGATAGTAGCCACAGCGAAAGAAAGCAATAGGGAGACTAAGGCTGCCTATACCCATGCATAAGCCCCATTGAATTCAGTGGAACTTTTAAATAGATGTATGAGATTGCATCGCAAAGCTGCAATCCCATACACACTTACCTGGAAATAACCCCCACTGAATTCAGTGGGATTTACTTCTGAGTAGGTATGCATAGGAGTGTGTTGTGCTCAAAACCAAAGCGATGTTTTTATGGCTTCAGTCCATATAATATGAATCATGCTTTATTCAGTTGGATGTAGATGAACTAATTGGAATACAGTAGTTAATTTTGATTTATTCTAGCATGGAGTGTAAGTAAGCCTAATTTTCTCTGTATGGCACCTATTGGACCTTATTAATAACAATAAATTAAGACTAGAGAGTTTGCCACACATGCATGTTCATCACTTGCAGATTGACAAGTGTGAAATGAGCCACCTCCAATATAGCACCACCAATAGAATTTTCCTCTCACCTCAAGCACACTGTTTTTCGATGGAGAACAGAATCAATTCAGTTTCAGCTGTCAGTTATCAAAGTATACCATTGTCAAGTGATGTACATGCGTGTGTGAACCAGCCTGAAGACTCAATGCTGACTTTATATTCTACACTTGGTTATGGGTACCCAAGTACAAACTATGTACAGTTCTCAGCGTGGATGTGCATATGGACAATTTAGCAGGCTGGATCCAAAGTTGCACAAGCAGAAGACTATTTGGGCAGATCTTCCCCATCTCCTGTAGCTTGGTGGAGACACCTTACTGTTCGTGAGGGTTTCTGACCCTCTGGAAAGACTTTTAAGGGGGCACTACAGGCAGCTGCAGGGAAGGAGGGAGACTTCCACCTTCTCTATCACGGCACCACCCTTAGTATTGATACCATCACTCAATTAAAGAAATGTTCATTGATTCATCATATGAGTTTTAATCAATTAATACATCTGTACATGAATAGGATAACCATTTGGAGGACAAAGGCCATTTGCTTTGTTTTTAGATGATACATGTGTATCACTGAGGCCATAGCAGGCAGCAGCACAGATGATGTGTGTGAAAAGGGGGAATGTCTTTCCTAAGATGATGGCTGCCACCTATGGTTTTTTCAATACTTTAATGAAGAATAATGAACAATTGTTAAAAACAAATATGCTGCACAACTGTTCATAGGGACATAGGAAGCTGCCTTATACTGAGTCAGACCATTGATCCTTTGAGCCCAGTATTGTCGACACTGACTGGCGCTGGATCTCCTGGGTATCTCCAGGAGCCTTTCCACTCCAGCCCTACCCGGAGATGCTGAAGTTTGAACCTGGGACCTTCTACATGCAAAGCTTAGTCGCATGTGCTCTACCCACTGAACTATGGCTTATTCCTATTGTACAGCAATTGTAGAATCGGTGGCACCTTTTTATCAATCAAAAGATTTTAAATTAATTAAACCAACTGATTAATGGATTTAATTGTAATAATTGTAATTGTAAAGGATTTAACATTGCACCCCTAATCTTATTCCTGTCCACTCTAGGGATCAGTGAATCTGTCAATTTCAGCTCCATTCAATTTCTCATTTAATTGCTTTTTAATTTTATCTTAAAGGTTTACACAGTTACACAATAGAGTCACACATTTACAAAATAGATATAAGACAATATTTCATAACATTCATCCTTAATTAAATTAACAAAAAAGGGGAAAGAGAAAAAAACAGTCATATTAGTCCTAACAATGTTCCAATTTCTCATTTTTTTCTGACCTTAAGTTTGGCTCATGCCCAATTCCTCATCATTGTATGAACCTTATTTTGTAAAAGTGTGTATGAACATTCGTATACATTTCCATGTGCACATCTCCTAATATATGGATTTTGCACACATTTTTGGAAGTTATTTCCCATATAATACTGTATTTGTGTTATTTTCACAAATGTGTGCATTTTTGTATGGACTTTTCTATGGCATATGAACCTTTGTGTGTACTTTTCCATGATCTGCACATTCTTTTTTAATTATTATTTTGAGCGGAGAACTATAGCGTCAAATTCAAGACAGTACAAATTTCAGTGCACGACTCTGTTCCAGTTCACTTATTGGCTTAGCAGGTATCAATCTGGTAAATTTGCATTACTTTTTTTTGAGAGAGAATGTATTTCTCACCCATCACAAATCCACTCATTACCACCATAGAATATAAGGAAGACTTCCTCTTCCAGGTTCACCTCAATATGCTACAACTTCCAGAAGTTCATAGGTCAAGAAGCAATTGGGACATCCTAATTCAGCTTAAAGTCACTCAAGGTGCAATCCTATGGTCACTAGACACTGTCTAGGCCATAGGAAAAATCTGAGTCCCAGCTGCAATCTTGGAAAAGCACTCCAAGATCGGAACTGGGACTCCAACTTTGGAGCATCCTCCCTCTGCCATTGCAACTGGTGCAATTCTTTCTGCACTGCTGTGGTGCTAGGGGGGCATTCTGGGAGGAGGGGTGGGACACCATCATGCTATGAGGAATCCTGGTGGTTCTTCAGTCTCTTCTCCTCACATGCTGGGGAAAACGTAAGTGTTTTTGAGGGCAAGGGAAGTGTGGAGGCAATGCTTGCATCCGTGCTCCTCCCACTCTCCATAGGATGCCCATAATCCTCTGAGTTTGGAGGGTTGCTGCCCAGGATGCAAGGAATATTCCCTTCATCTTTCTGTTTCCCTAAAATCATACCCTTATGTCACTGCCCCTTCTATCATGCTCTCTTCAAAAACCACAAATGTAATTCAAGTCACAGCACAATAATAATAATAATAATAATAATAATAATAATAATAATAATAACGATGATGATGATGATGATGATGATGATAATGATGAAAAAAAACAGGATACAAACTTGAGAACTATTTTTTTTTTAAAAAAAATAATCTATATAATACCTAGTATCACATTCTGTATAATGCCTAGCAGTATTGTGAAGAAATAATGTTCTTACCTTTAGCATATGTTGTATTGACACTCTGATGGATATTTGCAATCTGTATCCCATCAACAATTGTTGTTGTTGTTTTTTACAGGTTGCATTATTTACCTACAAGCTCATAATGGGCCTATTTTGCTGAAATGACTGCATGCAGTAAGGAACGTTCTGCGTGCAGCAGGAAGCAGGGCAAATGTGCTTTACAATATTATATGAAACGGCAAAAAGAGAGAATGAAGGTTTGGAATGGACTTTAAGGATCAGATAGTTTAACATAATTTACTAGACCCAAATCTTGCCCAATACGTCTAGCAGAGCGCATGCCCACTACTGCCACTGCTCAAGGTCTGTTAAGTGCAGCAGGTGCCTGTGCCCCAGAACGAGGCAATCCCGTCACAGAGATGGCGAAGAGAGACATGCAGTATCTGTTGCATCTATGTATAGCCACAGTTACAGGAGGCAGGTGACTCTAATGCCAGCGAGGCTGCATGTCCACTCCAGACGTAATTCTGAACTTTAAAGGAGCTATCCATGGCACTGAACCCTATCCCCAAATTAGGTTCGGCACCATGGATAGGTCCTTAAATGTTCAGAGTAAAATCTGGAGCGGATATGCAGCCCCACTGTCACTGGAGTCACCAGCCTCCACTGGCCATACCATTGGTACCATTGGTACCATCCTTTAGGGATGGGACCAGAGTCCCCCATATGTTTTGCACACAGAAAGGTCCAATCTTGACCTGTGGCAGTTAAAACAGGATTAGTTAGCAAGGTCTGCCTGAGACGGAGAGCCATTATTGCCATTCCTAGTAGACAATAAAGGACTAGCCGGACAGACAGTCTGACCTAGTATAAGGCAGATTCCGGGGATCTTTATATAGGCATGGTAATCCTATGCAAAGATGGTGTCAGGGCTATGCCCAGGGATGGACAAAACTCTCAGTTTTATAGATTCATAGATTATAGAGTTGGAAGGGGCCTACAAGGCCATCAAGTCCAACCCCCTGCTCAATGCAGGAAACTAGAGGAGGGGTCTCCCATCCAAGTAATAACCAGGCCCGACCCTGCTTAACTTTCCACACTCAGACAAGCTGAGCCAGCGTGAGCCACAGGCGTTTGGTTTCTCATTTTTCCAATTTTACGTTTGGTTCATCTCAGACTTTGGTATGTCATGAATGTTAAGGTTTTTTGGGTTTTTTTTAAAGTTTGCATGAATATTTATAAGCATTTTTGTACTCATTTCTCTTAATACATGCATTTTTGTCTAATGTACACTTTACATTAGGGGAGGGTTGGCAAGCAATTTTCCTATTACTCTATAATGCATTTTTGAACATTGTTTTTCTAAACGTGTGTATTTTTTGACTGGAGAACATTGCAACGTTTGGAGAAGTGTGGATTTCAAAGAGATCCGCTTTGGTTCGTGTAGTGGTTCGACATTGTGAAATCAGATAAGTCCATGTTAAAATGCAAACTGAATGAATTTCTTTCTCCCCCATGCTTAATTCATGCCAGTGCAAAGGGGCTGCCGTGTGTGCAAACCACAATCTTGGCAGAGGAATTTCCCCACCGGTGATATACAGTCCAGGAAGAGTCAGCAGCCCCAGTAGACCATGACTGATGCCTCACCCCTGAATCAAGTGGCAAAGGGTTTCCTCAACTGCACCTCATCAGGCGGCCTGTGGATATTATTTATTTATTTATTTATTTATTTAATATATTTAATATATTTAATATATTTCTACATTGCCCATGAGCCAAAAGGCTCCCTGGGCAGTTTACAAGAAGAAGAAAAAAGAAAAGAATAAAAACAATCATCTTAAAACCAGAAGTATCATTGATATAGGAATACATGCATCTGGGGCGGGTGGAGGTGCATGTTTGAACTTACCCACAACGGTTTGTTTTGCGTTTTTACGCAAACTGACCTGCTTTGCACTTCCTAGACTGATATATGTGGACAGGTATCCAGCGATCATGCATTTTTGGAGTTTCTCCAGATTGTGTGATATAGTTTTTGCCTAGACTAAAAAAAAAAAAGGGGGGGGGAGAACCAAAATGCATATTGTATGGTAAACCCTGTATGAATATGTGTGTTTTAGGATAATGGGTATATTGAGGTAACATGCATTCAAAAATGTGTATGTTGTGTGTAACGGTGGGGGGGACTGCAAATTGTTGTGGAAATGGGGCAGATTGGACACATGCAAAACGTACATGGACTAGAAATAGCCTAATCTGTCCATTGGTGAAATCACTCATGCTGATGCCTGTACAGATTGTAGTAGATGTCACAGTGCGGTTCTGTTTTAACATGCCATTCACTTTTCGGGCGGAGAAGGGAACAGAGGGAATAGCAACACAGACACCAGAGCTTGGGTGAACTAAGGCCTCTTTATGGTGTTTTTTTCATTGTATTATGGTTTTGTTTTTATGAACTGTTGTCAATCACCCAGAGACCTTTGGCTATGGGGCAGTATAGAAATGAAATGAATGAATGAAAGGAAGAAAGGAAAATAATCATCATCATCATCATCATCATCACCACCACCACCACCACCAGGAAATTATTTTGCCTGATCTGCATGTCCAAGTGTGGATGTGCAGGCAACTAGCCTGCCATGTCGAGTGAGCCACTCTGCCTGGTTAAGAAGTAGGATCTGGCCCACCCCTACACCTAACAAGGCCTGTGGCTTACGCTGCCTCAGCTTGTCTGAGCATGGAAAGCTAAGCATGGTCAGGTCTGGTTATTACTTGGATGGGAGACCCCTCCTCTAGTTTCCTGCATTGAGCAGGGGGTTGGACTCGATAGCCTTGTAGGCTCCTTCCAACTCTATCAGATCTATGAAATCTATAAAATCTATAACCTAGACATGTGTGTAAGTACGGATGTGCGCGTGTGTGACTCGATTGGGGGGTGGAAGCATGGCGAACTTGCCCCACTCACCACCACCCCGAGCCCTGCGGGATTTACCTTTCCCAGGTTTGGCACATCTCCCCGGAGAGAAGCTGGGGAGAGGTACTTCCTACCCGGCGCTGTGTTTTTCACTTAAATACCGTAGAAAACCACCTTAAAACGGCTGCAAATAGCAAATTGCAGCCGTTTTAAGGTGGTTTTCTATGGTATTTATGTGAAAAATGCAGCGCTGGGGTCCCATCGCATCACTTCCTGGCACAGTGCCAGGACCTGTCGCGTCACTTCCGGGCTCCAGAAAGTTTGCTGGGAGCCCCGCTGCCGCCCCAAGATGTATCAAGTGGCAGGGGTGCTCGCCAAGCAACCGGCGAGCACAAAAAGAGGTGCGTGTACATCCCTAGCTAGGGCAAATGAGCAAAGTGCAGGATAGCTAGGATTCTCCAAATATTGTCTCATTGCTTCTCTCACGCCTAATTCCCATTTCCATTTGCGAATGCTGCTCACTCTGCGTGAACAGGAACATTGTGCAAATCAAGCAGCGATCAAATGCGAAATGTCTGCACATTTCCCCAAACTTGAGCAAAGTTCCTAATTTGCACGACTTCCTTCCATATACTGAAGTGGGGCTGATTCAGTGCACGGGGGAAATTTGTGCAAAGTAGGAAATCGAACTGGAAAAGTTACAAAAATTGAACATGAGCACATTGTCCGGCAACTTCCATTCAATTGCTGCTCCATTTGCAAAAGTTTCCCATTCGTGCAAAAAGAGCAGCGATCGCAAACATGGGCAGGAATCAGCATGAATGTCATGGTTGAGTGTCCATGACTTTCATGCTGTCATCAACAAAAATCGCAAGGGTTTTCAAAGCTAACAGGATTAATCAGCAGTGAGGGTGAGGAGGAGAGGGGAAATTATCCAAGGATCAGCCTGGTGTTAGAAGAGCATGTATGTGCAGACTTTCTGTGTGTGTGTGACTGTGTGTGTGACTGTGTCTGTGTGTGCAGGCGTGCACGTGCATTAAAAAAAAAGTCAACCACATCCACGCACCAAGAATACCACTTTGTTGCAGGGAATGGTATTATACAGCCCTATGTTGGAACAATCAAGGGCCAATTTTGAATGATCCTATCACACTGTTCTTATGCCACCCCAGCACATTTCCCCTCCTTTTACTATGCCAAAAAATATGGCTTTTCCTGGCATCTGTTGCAGGGAGCTTACTAACACCCACACAAAGCCTGTTAATTCACTAAGCCAACTGCTGCCCTAATTTTCTAATTAATAAAGATTTGTGATAGTATTAAAACATCCCATGGTAAATTCTGCACACACACACACACACACACACACACACACACACACACGTCCTTTCCAGGTCATACCATCAGCTTACCACAATTTTTGATGCACACACAATGATAGTTGATGCTCTTGATATATCACTCCACCAGCAGCCAATCCAGCAGGCTGTACAGAGGGAGAGGAAGGGGGAAGCAGGGCCATTCCTCCAGCCCTGCTGAAAGAATACTCACTGTTTTCCCTCTTCCTTCCCCATCCCTCCTTCCTTGTGTGTTATGACTTTTTAAACTCCAAGGCAAGCCTGTGAGCAGGGACTGCATTGTTTCATTGATTGCATGTAAGCTGCTCTGGGTGCCTTGGCTGAGGAGTGAGATTAAAAAATAGTTTAAATAAACAAATGAATAAACATATTAGCTACACATCCATTAATCCTATTTAAATTTTCTAGGAGGCAACTTAAATAGGTGTCTTTCAAGATACACTAGCTCAATTTCTAAAGCTTATCAAACTATAATAATCCGGTAAAATTGGTTGACACTTCTAGCATTTATAGTGTGAAAGCTTGGTGCCAGCTTGTTCAGAGACTCGAGTAGGTGAGTGTTCATAGGGTACAATTTATCCCCCCCACACACACACACTTGCCATTATCTGACAAAATAGAGTGGCATTTCACCAGTTTCAGACCAAATTTGTTAAGCTAGTCATCTTACGTTCTTTCACACAGTGTTGGCACTTTGATAAATATCTAAGGGTTATAATTAGATTTCTTTTTACTGACAAACCCTGGCAAAATGCCAGCTGCAACCCCCCCCCCTTTTCCCTGAGTGTCTTAATGAAAATAATGCAACATAGTTTCGGGGGGGGACACAATTGCATCACTGGTTTGGGACATTTATCCTCAAAAGCATGCACATCCATTTTACACTCCAACATCATCTCACTCTTTCTAATAGGGAACTCAGGTGGTGGGTGACAACAGGATTGTAGCCAAAATGGAGCTACTCAGAAAGAAGAGGGGGGTATCAGCATGCTTAGGGTGTGTGTATGTGTGTGTGTGTGTGTATTATTTAATTACTACCATTTGATCTAATGTAGCCTCCATAGAAACATGGTGCTCTTGGTTTCCCTGAAGCCAGAACATCTGGATGTTTTTGCTAGACTGGCACATTTCAGGAATTAAGGGCATGCAGCCCTCCAGCGAAAGGTCATATACCATATGCATACTCTGTTTATTCCAGAGAATATGGTTGTGTTTGGACCTAATGCCAAATGATGGTTTAGTGCAGAACCTCTTTCAAACTGAGGGCCAAATTCCATTTTGGAAAGCTCTTGCAGGCTGCATTCCAGTGGTGGAAGAAGCCAAAGGTAAAAGGGTCAGGGCCCACCATCCCAACAGCACCACTATTTTCACTTGGCATTGGACACCCAAGGAGGTACTGAGACTGAATTTTCAGTCTGCACATCTACCTTCAGTCTGAAGGCCAGCTCAGGGAGTCCTGCTCAAGGGCCCCCAAATTCCTGGGGAAGAAGAAATGCATCACCAGAAAAAGAGGATCAAAGAGGACAGTGAATTGCATATCATTTACATATGCTAATGTATATGTATAGATATAAAATAATTATTATAATTTATATAACTATATATAATTAGAATGTTTAGAGATACAGTACATCTCACCATACTATGGAATGCTGTGACCAGGTGACCTGAGTGCCTACCTGTTCAGCCTCTTGTCCAGGTGCTCACTGGTGATGGGCAACACTTCTTTTGGTTCTTTACCTTTAAACGGAATTAGACAGGACAGCCCTGCAAAGAGAAGACAACTTTTGGCAGCACTTCAAACAGAGGACTGTGCACTGTAAAAGAGGACTCCTGGCCAGCCTAACTATTTTGTTACCCTCCAGTTCTCCAGAACTGCAAATGTCTTTCATGACTGGATTTTACATGTTTGGAACATAGAGCTATTATCCTTACTGATTGTAGTAATAATGCTTAAATACAACCATGCTTTGAAAAGCTCATAGATGATAAGAAGAAAAGCAATCGTCCCTGCCTTGTGGTGGTTGTTTTTTTTTTTGGTAGGGGTATTGTTAAAAGTTAGCAATTTAGTTCCAAATCAGTCTTCAGACTCTTAAAGCTGGAATCCTTCCGCCTAATTAGTGGCACAGCTAGAAACCTTTAAAAAAAATTAAGGTGGTTATAAACAGCACATCAACATTTATTGGGACTTTGATATAGGAATATTTTATGAGTCCTGATACCCAGCAGCAGATAACTGAAGCAAGAATCAACATCTTCCGCTGATGCAATATGACATTTTTTTAAAAAAAAAGTATGATCCCTGTAATACACGAGTCTATTAATATGACATAACTGTAGCCAAGTAAATGCTAGTATGGCTTACAGTGCAAGTTGAAATCATGTCTATGAGTGTAAATGTACAAGGTAAGTGTTGGATAATTAAAATTGCAGTCAAAACCTATGGCTAATGTTTCACCAGGTAATTGGGTGAAATGGTTAAGATCACTGATACATCTGGAATGTATCAGGGTGGTTTTCCTAGAATGTACTCATTGAATTATTAACAGCCTGAACAGGAAGTGGGCGTTGCTCCCAGCTTCTTCCTCTTTTCTGTTCAGACTCTAGTGAGCGTGGCACCACCAGGTTGTTGTCTCCACGTGATCCTTGTAGCAGCATGTAGCCAGAGTTGCTGGTCTGAACTCCACAAGTTCAGACCCCAAGTAACTACAAATGAACTTGTAACCAACTGTAAGAAACTCTTTTAAGTCTGCCTGAATGAAACTACATAATCGGAGTGAGTAAATGTTACTTTTAACTTTTACAAGACTGTGTCTCTGATTATTGTTCTGAGGGAGAGAAAAGGGGGCAAAACCAGGGAAATCCAGTCTGCCTTAAAGCATCCTGGATTACCAAATGCTAACTGGCTAACACTAGCCAAATCTAAGCTTCTTTTAAGCTGGAAAGGGACTGTACTCTGCTGATCTCACTAACGTGAGATAGGAAGGATATTATTCCACAATATATCCTCTCCTAGTATCTTTTTCAAGTCCCAACAGTAAGGATACCCAGGATGTAATATTCATAACAACAAAGTGAAAGCTTTTCTACTGTATTTTGAGAATATTTTTTTTAAAGCAGATTAATTCAGAAATGGGCAGGGATGGAATTATGGCTAAAAACATATGAAAGTGACATGGACTGGAAATAGACAGAAATGTTCAGCCCTTCTCTTCCTCCAGCTTACTGTGGCACCTGTGTGCTACATTCCTGCACACGATACAGGCCTGTGGCTCATGCTGACTCATCAGCCTGTCTGAGCGTGGAAAGCTAAGCAGGGCCAGGCCTGGTTATGACTTGGATGGGAGACCCCTCCTCTAGTCTCCTGCATCGAGCAGGGGGTTGGACTCGATGGCCTTGTAGGCCCCTCCCCACTCTATTGAATCTATGAACAGCATTGGAAAGAGCATAGATGACTTGTGTTGCTCAGTCCTGTAGCACCCAAGGTAAGGATGTGCAAATCAGCAAAACCCAAGCTTGCTGAAGTTCTCTGAAATTCCACCTCAAAGCTCGTTCCAACTCATGTCCATAAAAGATTGCAATCTGTGTGTTTTTTCCTTTTTGAATAAAATCCATTCATATTTCCATGTGTATTTTTCCAAATGTACCCATTTGCCACCAAATTAGGCAACTATAGAGTCTCCTCCTTCCCCTTTTGCCCCCTACTTTTGCCTGGAGTAGTAGCATCACACACGGGACATTTATCCAGAGGTAGGTGTGTAATGGTTAGTTTGCATCCATGCTTAAGTGTGGATTACTCTCTTATTTCAAAGTGAGGACAGGCAGGCTCCATTGCTTACCAGCTTTCTATTCCACATAATATTTCACTTACTTTCCCATTCTCTGCAGCTGGTTTAATTACAAAAGCCAGCACTTCTTCTTTCTTTATTCCCATGGATCCATAATGGATAGATAGCTTATTCAAAATTAGTCCACAGGCCTATATTTCTTTACAAATAAAAGGGAAAATGCACATGCGGAACAAAAATATATGCTCATAACAGTATAGGGAGAGCAATTGCATACACTTGATGTTAAATGAGCCGAATCCAGGATCAGCATTTGCAATCATCTTAGGTCTCATTTTTACAGCTGTATTTAAAAACATTGCAACCTTCTGAGTAATGTTGACATTACGCACCTCCAGATATAATAGAAGTAGCATCATGTCTGAATGATCTGGATAGGATGGATGCCAAAATTGACTGAATCATATCTGTACTTGAAACTGAAAGGTTGGATCTTCAATTCTCAGGTGACTGGAGATGAACAAATTGGATGTATAGTCAGATGCTCCACTGTGGATCATTGCTTGACTTTATTACACCTTGCAGAAAAGTATTCACGGTTTAACAATAGGAAGCTATTTGTAGCTTTTGTGGATCTAAGAGCATAATAGCTCTTCCGAAACCTATACACACACACACGTGTGTGTGTGTGTGTGTGTGTGTGTGTGAAATATTTCTTTATTCAGGGCATTTAGGCTTCTTCCACAGTTAGCCTTTATTGAGCCAACTGTTATGGACTGCAAAATGCATTTGCGCGGGTATAGGGTGAAATGAAGAGACGAGACAACTGTAATGGTTTGAAAACAGGGCCACATTTATTGAATCGGAGTTCTGCGAAGGTGAAGTGCGGGATTAACTGAGGCCGGCCACGAGGCCAGTGGAGCGCATCAGGGCGAAAACATCCCAAACTCGAGTGTGGCGCAGTGACTCGCCACTCTCGAATTCCACACACGAAGTGCTGGGGGATCTACCATGAGCCACCGCCCCCGGCGCCGCCTGACAACCGAGGGGGGTGACCCGTGCAGACCCCAAAGGCTCCCCGAACTCCCAGCAATGGAGCCACAGGGCATTGACATTGATGAAGTCCGGGTTCCTGCCAATCACCTTCAAAGGTGCCATGGGATGCACACCGAAACCCTAACCCCCACTACCTATTCACCGCACTTACCGCCTAACCTAAATCCAATGTGACGAAATTCAACTGGTAACCCAAAACAAGAACACCACCCGCCCGGATCCGCAGTATGGAGTAGGCAAAACGCGTACACTGCCCCGAGCCAATTAGGACAATGAACCAAATTCCTACTCGGTCCCCGCAAAAGGCGACCAGAGGAGCTCACACTGCAATAACGGGCGTGGAGGGAGGAGCTGCAAGAAAAAGAGAGGCATTGGGTGGGGTCACCTGTGCATAGATATAGCCTCAGTGCCCACCCCTTATAGCCAATAGGAAGGGAGCAACCATTGCCCCGGGCCCCTGCTGGGAGGTGAAATCACCTCATTTTTCCCGCGTTCTCCACTCACCCTCCCGCGCAAACTCTCCCCCCCACACAGAAGCGTGGGGGGGAAGTTAAATATCGCTCAAGCCATTTCCTTCTGTACAATCTGTCCCTCCTCTCTAGAAATCCAGCCTAGAGTTGTGCTGAAACAGCCTCTGAAATTTCCACCCTCTTGTGGGACAGAGATTGGTGGTGGTGTGGTGGAAACAATTCACTGAATTTCTCCAGGGGGAGGGGAAATTCTTACAGTTTCTCACAGTAGGGCTCACCTTTTGGCAGGCTTGTAACACAGCTTCTTTTCTCTTTTCCTAAGGGTTTTTCATTTTTGTGTGTGCTGCAACTGCAAGTGGCAACAGCATCCACTGTGTTAACAGCCTGTCCCCCATTTTGCATCCATCACGATGCAGCTGTATGGAGGGGGGCAGTGTTGTGTCAAGCTGCAGCAAAGAGATGGAGCTGGTGCTGTTATCTGTCCTCCAATTAGTGATGGACGGATTTTGTTAAATCCATTCCATCTGTGTTTTGCAGATTGCCAGGCATCTTTCATTGTGTTATTTGCTCATTGATTGAATTGGCCTTTTTTAAAAAAAACAGAATATTTTTCTACTAGCGCTAATTCACATTAGTGCTAATGCGAATTTGCGCAAATCGCCCCCCTCCGGTGAAGAAACCAGTCTGCTAATCTGCAGAATACTCGGGTCTCAGATAAAGTTGGTCCGCTGTGCACTCTGCAGGTTGAATTCATAAAAACCTGAATTCATTTGAATCCATTGTGGCTTTCTCTGACTTCCCTACCTCCAATTTCCTGGAAGTTTTCTTCCCCCAGGAAAGAGGCTTTCATTGTTTAGCCTCATTCTCAGGGTGTTTATTTTTGTGGTATCTTGATCTTACCCAATCACTGTGAGGTGGTCAAGGGGTGTCGTGCTGTTGTGTGTTTTCTTTCTATTACATATCACTCAATGGCTCTGCAGCCGCCCTGCCGCCCCCCAGCTGCCTGTGCTTCCTGATCTGAAAAAGCCTCTGGGAGGAATTACCCTGGGCTTTAACTGAAGTGCGAGAAGCCAAGGAGACGACAGGCTGCTGGAAAGATGATGGTACATGAAAACAGGACACTTGCGCACACTCCTCAGCCACCTCCTAAGTAACGTAAGCACAAACATTCCAAACCAACCCATGAGAATTTCTCTGAAATTCTCTGAAATTTCTTTTCCGTCAACTGAACGAGAGAATGGTCGAAAAATGTGGGCTAATTTTTTGGCACAGCACCAATCCAGTCTGTCATTGTAATCCTTCCCTTTCCAAATAGCAGTGCCTTTACATCCATTTCCCTGCCCTCAAATGGCAGGCAGGGGGGCGCGCAATCATGAGCAGGACTTCAGTGAGATGGAAAGGGAATGCTTAACCCTTGCCTTCCACACTATGGTCCTGACACAAATTCCCCCTGTGCACATGCAAATTTGGGCTGGGGAGGAGGACTGTCCACCTGGCAACAGAATGCCTTTTGGTTTCAGCAGGTCTGGAAGCAGAGTTCCTCTTCCATTTCCAGTAGAACAGCAATGATTTTTGTGCTGCTAACTCAACCCACATCTGGAAGCACCCTTATGTATAGCTGCCAAGATGCATTTTTTGCTTCAGGAATAGAAATCCACAGATATGTATAGTATTCTTAGTAATACCACCAGGGGTAAGCTGAAGGGTTCACTGCACATTTCCCTTAGCCTCCCAGTGAAACATTCTTAAGGTGAGGATGTAAGACAGAAAGAAAGAGATCAGATTATTACTTTTTAAATATTCCTATAAAAGCTTTCTTATACAAGCTTATACAAGCTTTGATTTCTGCATATCTCCATCCATCCATCCATCCATCTGGTGAGGTGAGGTCTTCATATATGTGAATATGTGTCATCAGTGGCAGCTGGTGGTTACATGTCAGCAGGGCACGGAACTTTTAAGGAGCTATCCATGGTGCGGAAACTATTTTGGCCCTATGTTTCAGCACCATGGATAGCTCCTTAAAAGTTCCGTGTAAAATCCGGAGTGGATACACCAGCCCTGCTGACATTGGGGGGCCACCAGCCGCACTGTGGTGTCATATAAGTATTCATTAGCTGATTACTGTCTCAGATCCAAATTATATCATTTTTATTTTTTAGTATTGGCATCATTTTCTTCAATGGTTCGTCATATGATCATGATTTTAAAATCAATAACTCTGAATTCACTTGCTTGACAGAAACAGCTATTTTAGACGAGGCTGTTTCATCCGCTGTACCTTCTTTTGGTTTTGTTGCAGAATTGTGATCCGCACAACACATGAACCATTTCCTTTCCTGCTTTCCCACTACATAACCTCTAGGTGGCACTCTAGTATAGCAGAGTAGTACAACTACAAATTCACAAGTGCAAATAGTGTTTTCTTTCACTTTCTTTAAATAAGACTGCATTTTCCCTGCTCTAAAATACTCACTGAATCTCGGGTCCCCTGTTAACCAGGGGGGGGGCTGTTTGTGCCATGGTGGGAAATGAAGAGTCTGGTGCAGCTGGAAGCTGCGCCCAGTGGCTCTCTGTGGGCGGGGGCGGGACCGTGTTGTGCGGTTCTCAGCTCCCTCAGCCTAATCAGTGGTGCTGGTTGGACTTGGAGGAGGGCAGGGCCACTGGGAGTGGGCTAGGAGGTAGTTTTCCCTCCAGTCTGCTCTGTAGCTATAAAAGAGGACTGCAGCCCGGGCTCCTCCTTCCCTGCACACAGAGCCCTCGCTATCTTGCCGGAGTAGCAGCAGCAGCAGCAGCAGCAGCCGCCGACGCAAGAAAGAAAGGAGCAAAGTGTGCAGGCCGAGGAGTGGAAGGAGTGCCAGAGCAGCAGCATCGCATGCACGAGACATAGCTCAGCCCGCTGGAGAAAAAAAAGGGGGAGGAAGTATTGTAGAAGCACAGTGGGCCCGAAAGGGGTTGTTCCCATAACCGAAAGGGGAGACATCAATCCAGCAATTGGCTAGCAAGCTACTCAATTTACATGGGGGTGTTTTTGTTGCCATACCCTGAGTGAGGATGGCATCTGGTCAATCACCAGAGCACAGTCTTTAGAACCGATCCCTAGTTGGTGATCATGGCTGCCATATAACATGATGTGGCATTCAGGAGGAAGCCTCCCACAGTCGCAGAATGCAGTGGGATCTCTTAAATGATAAATTGTGATTAGTCATTGTGGGCCCACACATAGGGAGAGACCAGAGCTTCCCAAATAGCAACAGCTCCAGTCCCCGTCCCCGTCCCCACCCCCTGACAGCCGGCATGGAAAGAACTGTGCTGGCTGGCTGCAGTCCAAGGTCAGGAAAGCAACCTCGTATCCTGGCTGCCCCAGGTCTCCTCCCCTCTGCCACAAAACACCCCCTTTACATCTCTGAGGTTACCTTCCTGACCTCGGAGTGCAGCCAATGCAGTTCTTTCCACGCTGGCTGCGAGGGGGCAGCGGAGGAGGATTGGAGCTGGGAAACTGAACTATCCTTTGTGCCCGCCCCCCCCCCAGACAATGTCTAGGGGCCATAGGATTGTTTCCTAAGACACTTTATAGGCAATAATATGCATGTCCACTCAGTGGTAAGGCCCATAGAGTCAATGGAGCTTACTCCCAGGTATAGGGTATAGGATTGAAGCCTAAATATCTAAAGCAAGCCTGTGGCTTATGCTGGCTCAGCTTGTCTGTGTGTGGAAAGCTAAGCAGGGTCAGGCCTGGTTATTACTTGGATGGGAGACCCCTTCTCTAGATTCCTACATTGAGCAGGGGGTTGGACTCGATGGCCTTGTAGGCTCCTTCCAACTCTATGATCTATGAAATCTATTACATTCTCCCATGCAGGGCAGTGATAATGGGGGGGGGGATGAACTTTCTAAAGTTCTTTTTTCCCCTCCCTCTGGCTATATAAAAGCTTTATTGAAGAAGAACACTTGACATGGTCCTTCTACTTCAAACAGAATTTTTAAGAGAAAATATCAAAAGATCTTATTGATCTGACTTGGAATTATTTCATCGTTTATGCTCTGCTGTAGAATATTTCTATAGTTTCAGTTCTGCTGAGAAGGTGATGCTTCAGTAGCAGGACATTCTCTTTGCCAATATCAATTTATCTCTCAGTGTGGTTGCCATAACCAGGCCTATTTACATTATCTCTCAGAACAGGTTGAACCCTTGAGCTGTGCTAATGACAGTGGCAAGTTCGCTATGGAGATGAGTGATTTTGTCCTCAAAGTGCAATGCAAAAAGATCACTTAGGGACTTTGAGGGGACCAGGGGACCA
>JAHFWL010001009.1:0-85671 GCA_021292165.1 Shinisaurus crocodilurus | reverse complement strand
AGATTTGGGGTAGGGATGGTCCGATTCACCTCGCGCGGGTCCGTAGCGGGCCGAAACTCGCCCCCTCACACGGCTTACCTTTCCCCAGGCGCTTGCCTCTCCGCGGCAAGCCACCCGCGTCAACTGCACTGGTCCCGTCGCGTCACTTCCGGCACCAGAAATGACATGACGGGACCTTGCACAGGCGCACTGGACCCCCTGCACCAAGTATTGCGCCTGCACAGGGTCCCGTCGCGTCATTTCCGGTGCCAGACGTGACGCAATGGGACCAGCGCGGGCGGCTCGAGCGGTCGGAGAACTGCTCTGTGCCACTCAGAAGATCGAGGCAGAGGGGCTGCCACGGAGAGTCGAGGCGCGCGAGGCGGCCCCCCAGCAAGTTCGTGGACACCACTATTTGGGGCCATTTTAAATTGGCTTATGAAAAATGGGATGGCTGTGGCCTTTGTTTTTAAGTTGCTCTGGTAAAAGGATTTTAATTTTTTGTTTGTTTAGAGATTGCATTTAAAAGAATGTTTGTGTAAGCTGCCTTGTGAGGGCTCTACCCTAAAAGATGCCCCAAAAATATTTCATATAAATAAATAAATAAAATGTCAACTGACTTGCTGAAGATTATGGTACAATTTCATATGCTAAATACAGGCCTGTGGCTTATGCTGGCTCAGCTTGTCTGAGTGTGGAAAGCTAAGCAGGGTCAAGCCTGGTTATTACTTGGATGGGAGACCTCTCCTTTAGTTTCCTGCATTGAGCAGGGGGTTGGACTCGATAGCCTTGTAGGCTCCTTCCAACTCTATGATCTATGAAATCTATGAAATTTAGGACAAAAGTTTGGTTTTCAGAGTCCTGAGCATTCAGTTTAAGCCAGTGATATGTGTTGTCCATGAACTCCCTTCCCCCTACAACACATAGCTGTGGACGGGGAGAATTTTGCATGTGGGGTGGGGAATAAGAGTGAGACCACTATGGGGTGAGCTCACCCTCTAATAAGGCTATATGAGGGCAGGGCGCCAGGGCTGATATTAGGCCTGGCTGCCCCACCCTCGGCCTCTTTCTTTTGTGGCTCCCTTCCTCCCTCCCTGTTAGCATTGTGGGCTCTGCTGGTCACCTGTTTGGGGCCTGAGTAGGAATTTTGGCTCATTGCCTCGATTGGCCATATGGGGCAATGTGCGTGTGTCACCGACTCTACACTGTGATGCAGGGTTTGGGATTCAATTCTGTTTGTTTTGGTTAATTGAGTCACATTGGCAGGTAGGTGTGGGAATATGCAGTGGAGTTAGGATTGGTGAGCATCCGATGGCACCTTTCAGGTGACTGGCGAGACCCGAGGCTCCCCGCTCAGGGTTTTGCGGCCCAGTGTGGAAGATACGGATCGCCTTTGAGGCTGACTCACCTCGCCCGCTCAGAGTTTTATGGCTCCGTGAGGTGGTGACATTGGGAAAGCTTCCCAGCACCAGGATGGTGTAAAACTGGGGGGTGGCGATTTACAAGGGCCACCCCTTGGGGTTGGATATGTCACCCCAAAGACCTCTACTGGCCACTGGTCAGTATAGTTAGTGACCTGCATTTCTTCCCTTCACAGACTTTTGATTATTCAATAAATGTGGCCCTATTTTATACCATATTCTTTGTCTCGACTTGTTATTTCCTCCCTCCTTACATGCACAATCACATTCAAACAATGGCTAAAGAAGTATCCTAGAGGTCCTTGACACTGCAAATTCTCTAGCATTAACCTGCTCTATTATCTATGCAACGCCATAATTGAAGGCTGGTTTTTCATGGATTACGTCTTGTTATTCATGTTAATCCTAGGATTTAAGATGTCTTAAAAAAAAAAAAAAAAGGATTTGTATGTTTGTATGTTTGCATTCGTGTGATATATCGGTGTATGTCCCAGATACAGAGAAATCTCAATCCATTCCCAGGTGAAGCCAGCTGCTTCATACATTTTAAAGTGAGTAGTACTTAAAGGGCTTATAATGAGACTGAAGAACCTCATGACTTAAGTTATTGGATCTCATCGTTAGACAATGTTAGACAACACTGGTGTGCTTCTAACACAGCTTTGCACATGTTACTGAATGTGCTCTTCTTATATAAGTGTACTAATGTGTGCACATTCATTAGAAAGGACCTTTTGACATTGGCAGTAGGATGCTGTGACAAAGTGTGGAACCTAAAACAATCCACGTACACACGAAGCTTCAAAACCAATGGGGAATATATATTATTAACTACAACAAGCACTAGTTAAAATGTGCATTTATTATCTTGGGGAACGCAAATGGTAGAACGATCGCATACGAATATACAGATTAATAAACCATTCCAAGCCTGCAGTGAGAACTTGTATTATGGGGAGATTCGCTGCATTCTCATGTAGTTTGACTTTGGAGGTTAAACTAGATTGCGGACATGCACTGACTGTTCACCTGCAAGTAGGAGGGTTTGCTGGGGTGAGAGGGTAGAAGGAGGGAATTAGGTAAATCAGATTTTAGGAATGGGAAAAAAAAAAGATTGGGAGTGAGTGTTGAGAGCGGGGAGGAGGAAGGGGCTGAGAGGAGGATTCATGCTGCTGTGGAGAGGTATGCTTAGTCTGGATCCTGGTGCACAGTCACCATAGCAAGAAGGGGGAAGGGGTCTATCTAAAGTAGCAAACACCTAGAGGGGTTGGAGGCTATGACGAAGATTCTGAAGAAAGGCAGGGGTTTAAAGATACCTTTCCCTTGGCTGGAAGGCTAAGTACCGGGGAGTGGTGATGTTTTTGGCCTACGACTCCCAGTTTAAAGGCAACTATTGGGTTATAGTCATGTTGGCTGTGACATCAATTCTTTTGTCTAAAAGGTATAAAACTTTATACCTTTTGAGGCAGAAAGTGTGCTGGTTGGGGGATTGGTTCCTTCCATGGTTTGATGAGCTTGATTCTATCAAGCTTTCACTAGTGGATATTTGGATTTTTGGCACCCCAGGTCCCTTTGCAAGAGTTCCAGCCAATCACTCCCTGGAGCCAACAAGTCTGCTAACACAATTTTTTAACTGATCACAAAAATGTAACAGCCAACCTGCAAAAACAGTTCCCAATTGTTTTATGCAGCTGATGTTACCCTAGGCCTTATCGGAGGACAGAGCAACACTCCAGACTCATGGATGCTAGCTGGAGACAGTAACAAATGTAACTTTGTACTGGTCTATTTTTCCATGGCTTGACTACAACGTTGTCAGCATAACTGTCTTTTCCTATACCTCTGACTCCAGACAGCAGGAACTTTCTTCCCTCGAGAAAACATAGGGCATATTTGTGAACCAAAGTTTTACCCCCATTCCCTTCCATGGCTCCTTTATAAGCCCTCCGTTCCCAGTACCTGAATCCCCAAAAAGGCACCTGAGTAACAGATGAAAGTGCATATATCTATGCTGCTTATTAGAACGACACTTGAGGATCTGTTAGGGAAAACCAAAGCTAAGTGGTAAGGCTCATACTTTTCATGCAACTAATTCCAAACCAAAACTAATTCCAACTAATCCCAACCTAGCATCTCTTGTTAAAAATGCATAGTAGCAGTAGGGATAGATCAGTCAATTTCAGTTTCTCTCAGAATGATTCTCATTTTTCCCATCTTAAGTTTGTTCCATCCCATTTCTGTATCAGTTTGTGACTGATACAGTATACATTTTTGTGCACATCCCCCCCCCATGTACACATTGTTGTACACAGGTTTGCCTAATATACACAGTTTTGCAAGCCGGTTTCCCTCAATATAATGCTGTTTTGTGCATTCCCCCTCCCCCACTAATACACATTTTTTTTGTGAATACATTTCGTGAATATATGCATTTTTGCATGGAATTTCCCCTAATGTGTGATGTGGGGATTAACAGAGGGACAGCAAAAAGTGGATACTAAGAGCCTTTACAGTTGGCAAAGAGACTTACACTTCAAGCTTGGAAGGAAAAACCACCACCACCTATCACTCAGTAGACCGAAGATCTTACTATTCATGCTACATTTTAGCGTATCTTCTATAACTATCAAAGCCGTATCGATGCTTATTTAGATGTATATTTGAAATGGAAATATTAATCCTTTTTCTCCTCTTTCCTGTGTTCCCCCCCTTTCCCTTTTTTGCTTCCTTTTCCCTATAGCTAATGATTACTGTATATTGATATGTTTCATGCTATGAATTCCACACACACACACACACACCTTTTTTTTTTTTTCTCTTTTGGGGGGATATCTTTGGTTTGTTTGTTGTTGTTATGATTGTGTTGCAAATTAAGAAAGATTTTTTAAAAATAAAATAAAATAAAATAGAGAGATACTTCCAAAGTCATCTTTCCAAACTTGGGGGTATAAGTTTCAAGGCATGAGCATTAGGACTTCCAAATTCAGATTTTAAAGCCAAGCTAGAGTGGAATTCCCCCCACCCAGCAAGTCACCAGAACCTCCCACTTGCCCAGCCCCCTTTCCATCCTCCAGTACCCAAAAACCCCTTGCCTTCCTTCCTTCCTTCCTTCCTTCCTTCCTTCTTTCCTTTCCATCCCATCCCACTTAGAGGGCTGGCATGGTCATTCTCCCCCTCTCAGTGCCCGGTGCGTGGAAATGCAGAACTCATGACTCATGACTTGAACTATTTACATATGAAAAGCCTAGGCCAGCTTCTCTAGGCATCTAGGCGCCACCCATTCCATCCGAGGCTTTCGTTTCCTCCCAGCCCCCACTTGGTTTACACATGAGGAGGCGTGTGTGTGTGTGTGTTCCTGCATGCATGCAGGAACCCCCAAGGGCCCCTCTTTCCACACGCTAACTATGCACACCCCACCCCAGCCGGTTCACACCTGAGGTGTGTGTGTGTACCCCCAAAGGCTCGTTTCTCCACAAAATCTCTGTGCTATATATGTACTTTTCTGAAGGACATTTGACATTGTAGTAGTCCTTGGGGGAAAAACTACATTTCTCCAGGGGATACTTCAGGCTTGTCAAGAGTACTTCATGACCACACACCGGGCACTGGGAGAGGGGGGAGGATGTCCCTCCTTTCCTTCTCTCTCCAAACAGTTTGTTACCACTACTAGAGCCAGAGTGCTACCACTAGGGATAGGTGACACTGAAGAATTCAACCTGCTTGCACTCAGTGGACATCGGGGCAACTTGTTGCCAACTCGAGAACCGAAAGCAGACCAAGTCGGAGGTTTTTTTTGTGGCTTCCATTTTCAAAGCAGGTTGCAATCTTTGTGTGTGTGTGTGTGTGTGTGTGTGTGTGTGTGTGTTTTCTTTTAAGGCAGGGAAATTTGCATAAAATACAGCTGGAATTTTGTGCAAATTGAGGCCATATTTTGTGCAAATTTCTCTGCCTTTAAAAAAAAAAAAAGCAAAAAGCAAATTCTGGCCCGCTTTAAAAGTGCATGACTTGACTCAGCGCCACTGCTGGGCAGACGGGCTGGAATCTGGGAGGCTGAGCCAGGCAAATCTGCCAGATTTTGTCCCTGCAAGTGGATTCCTCATACATCCCTAGCTATTATTACCACTCCAGCCCAGGAAGGAGACTAGGTTGTCAGACAGGCTTGGAGGATCAGTGGGCAGGAAGGTGGCTGGGGAGATGGGAGGAAGGGACTGGCGGGGGGGCTGAATTTGGCTTTAGTTAAGAAATAGTCAAGCTACCTCCCAGTTTTGGGGAAGTACTCCACTTATTTCTGAGACACTTTTGTGTGAGCTGTGGGTGGCTCATGCATCTTTAATTTTCTCTTCACTCTCTGCTTGTGCTTTGGTAGAAGTAGGATCTGATGGATTTGAGCTGAAAGATGAAACTAGTTTATTCATACCCTCTTTTTAAAAAAATGAGGTGGGGGGAGAAGAAAAAAGGAAGTTAGTAAACGTGTTTAAATGCAGCACTTTCTTTGGGAGCGTGTTAAAATCCGATATGCTGAAATGTAATGATATATTGAAATTGTCTCAATGTTTTCCATTCAAGATGTTCCCACTAACTATTTCCTGCTGCTTTTATTCTTAGCCCATAATTTTAGCACTTCATTCATATTTACAGTGTGAATGCAAAAGATCTATACCAGAGAAAATCAACAGCATCGTGATGTTTCCAGGTGACCTGGGCTCGCTTTTCTTATAGCCTTCTGCTGCTTTTCTCTATCTGACTTTCACCCCATTAGAAATCAGTGCCAGAAATAGTTTGCTGAGCAGTTTGTGGTCTATGAATGTCATGTGTGAGGGCACATGTGTGTGTGCTTGTACAGTACAACACAGCTGTGGTTCATTATTCCTCCTGCATACAGCTAACCTCCCATATAAGCAATGGAGCCAGGAAACTAAAGGTGAAATGGGAAAGGGTGAGAGAAAGAGAGAGAGAGAGAGAGAGAGAGAGAACTGCAGGTGGCATTCATACTAACTGGAAAGAGATGGAGAAAGACATCCATGGTCTTCCCTCAGCATAGTATACAATTCCCATTAACTACTGCCCCAAGAGACCTCCTGAATAAACGTGTCCCATTCTCTTCTTACTAGGTAATTTCCAGGCCTTATTCTAGATCATGGTCAGCAAGAAAGGGCTTGAGGCAAAAAATTGCCCTGACACAGATGAAAAGAGTGTTTGGTTCCCCAGTGTTTCCAAGAGCTCTTGGTTCAGGGCAGGATCTTAGTGTCCTGTCCTGTGACAAATAGTGATCGCCTACTACTACTACTACTCCCCTATGAAATGTGGGAATGAGTCTGTCTATTTCAGTTCCCTCTCAGTTTCTCATTTGTCCAATCTTAAGTTCAGTTTGTCTCAAACTTTGAGAATTTCTCCAATCATAAGTTTGGTTCATTACCGGGTGGTATTTAGACACCGTCTGCGAATGGATAAATATATGGATATTTGGTCTGCCTTTCTTGAAGCTTATGCATAATTGTTTTTATTGCCAGCCGTATTTTCATATACACATATATACTCATAGGTACACATTTCATATGCACCTATCGTAAGTGATTTATTTCAGTTTATGTCAGGGAATTGTATTTCTTTTTTCTTCTTATGGTGAAATTTTTCTTTTATTTTGTTGAAATTCACAATATGAAATTAATAAAAAGAAATGTTTGGTTCATCACAATCTTTGAGATTTTTTTTTAAAGTTCACATGAAAATTAGTACGTACTTTTGTGTGCATTTCTCTTAATCCATGAATTTTGTTTGCATTTTTCCTAATACACACATTTTGGCAAGCAATTATCCTAATATAATGCATTTTTTAAAGTCATTTTCCCTAATATACACATTTTTGTATGCATTTTTTGAACGGAGAACTCCAAATTTGTACAAGTATGAATTTCCAATGATAGCTGAGGAAGGGCCAGAGCTCAGTTGTAAAAGCACATGCTTTGCATGCAGAAGGTGGCAGGTTCAATCCCCGATATCTCCAAGTAGGGGAACTGGTAAATAGATGTGTAAATAAGGCTGCGCGCGCCGCCCGAGCCTTATTTCCCCGCCCCCCCGCCCCACTCGAACGATCCCCCTTACCTTTTCCGGTGCTTTCGGGCCCGGAAATGGACCCTGCGCAGGCGCAGAATGGACCATAGGGGTCCAGCGCACCTGCGCAGGGTTCTGTCGCGTCATTTCCTGTACCAGAAACCCTGCTGGTTTCAGTGGAGGGAGGAAGAGCCTTCAGGAGGGCGGCCTTTCAGCAGGGCTGGTGGCATGACCTTGCGCTCCCTCTCTTCTCCCTCTGCACAGCCTGCTGGAATGGCTGCTGCTGGTGGCAGTGGAGGGAGGAGGAGCCTTCAGGAGGGCAGCCCTTCAGCAGGGCTGGTGGAATGGCCTTGCGCTCCCTCTCTTCTCCCTCTGCACGGCCTCCTGGAATGGCTGCTGCTGGTGGTAGTTGAGGGAGAAGGATCCCTCATGAGGGAGGCCTTTCAGCAGGGATGATGGCATGGCCCTGCGCTCCCTCTCTTCTCCCTCCTCTCAGCCTGTTGGAATGGCTGCTGCTGGGAGATGGTAGCTGGCCAAAACTCACCCTGTGAGTGAGTGCCATGGCTGAGTGGGGAGCTGAACATAGGACGCTGGAATCCAAATTTAACATCATATCACTTATCAGGCTGCAAGAAGGGTTAGGGCAAATGAGTGCATGAGTTCCCCCCTGCCCCCCCAAGACAATAAGTTAAGTATTTTATTTTAAAAGCATAACATTCCAGTGCAAGGCATTGTGTTAATGTTGATGTTAATCATTTCCTGTATCTAAGCTGGTCTTTGGCAATTTCATATGTTGCTGGCTTTGCGCCATTCACATCAATCCAGTGTGCTGTGTTTTGACTCAGCGTGTACATAATGTATACATTCACATCAGCGGGGGAACAGGCAGTGGAAAGCAATGTTTGTGCAGAGCTGCCCCTTCCACTGAAAAGAATTGAAGAGCCCTTGAGGATAGGGAAGCTATGTGAGAAATCCCTGGTTTAAATCTTGCTGCAGTCAAAACTTCATAGGTGGCCTTAAGCCAGTTCTATATTCTTGAAGCCTCACTCAGCACACATATCTTTAAATTGTTTTAAAATGTCCAGTGAAATTTTTTCCCATGTTGTTATTGTTTGTATTTTTTATATTGTTTTTTATTGTAACATTGTATTTTATTGTAAAATTTTATAATTGTTGTAAACCGCCCAGAGAGCTTCGGCTATTGGGCGGTATAGAAATGAAAATAATAATAATAATAATAATAATAATAATAATAATAATAATAATAACTGTATGGAAGTAATATATGCTGGCCTTCCATACAGAGTTGGCAGAAGGATTGAGATAATATATGTGAGGCATTGCGATCAGCCAGGAAGAAGCAGAAACTATATTTGGGTTAGCATCCGGTGATGACTTTTATCCAACAATTTACAGGCTTTGTGCAATTATGTAATCAGATAGCAGGGTGGTGGATAGATAGCAGGGTGGTGAAACATTACTTTTCACCAAGTAATGTTTGCCTAAGGAACTAGCCTGGCAGTTCATGCCAGTTTTGCCCCTCATCTGGTGAGCTCAGGTCTGAGCCTTCTGCCAATGATATAGTCCTGTGTTTGAGCATGCAGTTGGGATAAGTGCAGGTCACTTTTCCAGCAATTACTCAAAATCAAAATTTTGGAACAAAATCTCATGCATCTCTATAAATCCCAGCATCTCTAGGTAGGGCTGGGAAAGATCCCTGCCTAAATGGACTAATTGTCCAGTGAAATGGACTAATGGTTAGTGGTGGTGGGCGATCCTGTAGCGACCCAACCTGCCTCTGTGCCCACCAAGCTGGGCAGAAAGTGGACATGCACCACGGCGCTCGGCGGACTTCCAGGTTCCCGGCAGGCCATTTTTTAGGTAGAAAATATGCCGTATGATACATTAAAAGCGGCCGCAATTTGCGCAAGTTACGCTTCTGGGAACCCAGAAGTCGCTTCCCTGGCTCAACTCAGGAGAACATGATTCGAGACAGGGAAGGAGGTAAGCCGGACAGAGTTCGGGGGGGTCAAGCCCAGCCAGTTTGCCAGATTTCCACCCCCAAACGAATTCCTCACACATCCCTATGAAATGGTCTCCCTTGGAAGAAGGCAGGTTCCTATGTTCCTATCCTATGTATCCCCTCCCCAACTATCCTGTCCAAATCCTATAAAACTGGGGTTGGCAGCTTGTAGCCTCCAGGTGTTTTGGCCCACATGTCCCATCAGCCGAAGACTGCATATCCAATGGTGAGGAATCATGGGAGTTGTAGGCCAAACATCTGGAGGGTCACAAGTTGCGCAGCCCTGCTATAAACCCAGCAAATACAGATGGAGGAGGGGGAAGGATGTTGAGACAAACAGAGAGACAGAGAAGAAGGGGGAAAGAGAGGAGAAGGGACGTAAATAAAGCACTAAGCTTCTGAAGAGAAAGAGCCCTTTCAGAGTTGAGGGCCATTTCTGAAAGCTTGAAATGTCTTTTCTCAAGCTGCAAGCTAACTATTCTCTGGCACAAAAGATCACTTTAGTCCCCAGAGCCTTTGCCTCATCTATTACCCTGGACATCATAATAATTTGATTGTTCAAAGAACAATACTTGCCTGCAGTGTAGGCACAGGTTAAGTTGGAGTATTTGAGCCTCTATTACAGTGATTTAAAAAGAAAGAAAAAAGATTACTGGTTGAACACACGAGTTTCTGAGGTGAGTAGCTCCTTCATACAAAAGGGCAAGCGCAGTTGTTCTGGTTTCTATCACTCAAGAGAGATTTCAAAATCTCTCTCATAATTCTTTTCTGCTTCCTAGAATGACACCAATAGCATACAGTTTACTCTTGTCATGAACGATAGCCCATAAATGTGAGACTCTAAGGGAGCTAAGCACTCAACACATTTCGGTAAAGATGTAGTAGCTACACCTTCCCCCACTTTCTTTTTTTATATACTTGGAGGGGCCAGGGTTTTTTTTTTTATTGTGATCCCCAAGCACACTCAGGGAGGGGATGTTTAATCCTTCTGCCTCAGCCCTGTCTTTACTGAGAATTGCCCCACACCACAGCATGGCTGGGGCCTATAAATCTGACCTCCCAACTTAAAAAAAGAAAACTTTTTTTTTTAAATGTAGCCTTTATCTACATCTTTAGCACAACATGTACTTGAGCTTTCTATTCCATGATCAAAGCAAGGGACAAAGTAGATGTGACAACAATGCATCCCATGTTTGCTTGCAGAATTGATGCTTTTTTGCTGCTGTTGCTGCTGCTGCTGCTGCTGCTGCTGTGGCAAATTCAACAGGGGTGGCTGGGGCAAGACCCCACAAAAACATCCACAGAGGGCTGCATGCATGTTGCCCACCCTTGTTTTAAATAGAGGAGGAGCAGAGGTGGGGATCTGATATTAAAAGCAAAATGGGTGAGGAGATCTGAATCCTCTCATCCTCTGTGGCTTACTGTTCTGCAGTCCTTCTACCCACATGTTGTTGTTGTTTTCTGAGCCAGGGGGTTACTTTCAGTATCGGATGCTGGATAGGAGAAATGTGGCTAGAAAGAGAAGCTGCAAGGAGTTAAGGTGCTGCCCGGGAGAGATTCTGCACTCCTCACATGGGCACCATGCTTGCTTCGAACATCCCAGCCCTTTCTACACAGGGCCAGTCCTGCCGTGGAGCTGGGTGAAGCAACCTGCTTCAGGTGTCACCGCAGGAGAGGGATAGATGAAAATGAAGAACGGTACAGCAAGAATTTTGTTTTGAAGTGTTGGCTCTTACAAACGGGGCAGGCAGGGAGGGAAGTGCCATTTGGGCCGTTGCACATCAAGCAGCAAGATGTCTCAAGCCAATACTGTTCCTATATGAGAGGGGTCAGTTTCATGTCAAAACACACACAACTGTTGCTGCCCCATCTAGTTTGGCATTAAGAACCAGTGTTTGTGCCCCCCTTCTTTTTGGCCCTGAAAACATTATGTTAGCAGAGGCATGGGCAACTTGGTATGGGGGTGGCATTTCTGCCTCCTGGACCCTCCCCCACAGGCTGCACCTTCCCCCATGGCACAATAATAATAATAATAATAATAATAATAATAATAATAATAATAATAATACCACCGCACCGCATCTGGAGCAGCTATGGAGTGCCAAATGGGTCAAAACTAGCTTGTTTCCACTAAAAGGTCCCAAAAGACTTCAAAACAGCCACTCTGGATGCCATTTTCTTTTGCTTTATTTTTTAACAATGGGGGGGGCAGTGGGAGCCACAGAGGGGGCAGTTAGTAGAAGATTTGCCACTGAGAATTCTGCACTGAGAATGAGGTGCAGATTCCTCCTCATTTGTGGAGAAAGAGCGGAATTCTACGGTTAAAGTAGTAACAACAGCAACACAAGGCTCCCTAGAAGCTTATGTAGCTCATGCAGGTGCATATAAAGTTCACTAGCATGGCCACAGCCTTACTCATAGGAGCATATGCTAACTGTGCAGCACACTTTACATGTAGTTTGTATGTCAGTATCTGGCAGGTTGGCCACTTACAGCTCTCCAAAAGAAGGACACACATCTCCAAAAAAGAGGACAAAAGAAGACACTAATTTGCATTAAATGTGTACATGCCAAACTAGATAGATAGATAGATAGATGAAAATGGAGAAATAATTATTATAACTTAAATAGAAACACAATATATTTCATGATAGTGGGGAAGATAGTGACCAGGTGACCCGTGTGCCTGCTTGCTCAGCCAGGTTGATGGACAACTTCATGCCCCTTGCTCCCTTGGCTTCTTATGATTCTTTATCTTTAAACTGGATTTGAACTGGACTGCCCTTCAGACAGAGGATACTTTCAGATAGAGGACTATAAGGACACATGGCCACCCTAGTATATCAGGGGACATCTGTCCAGGATAAACAAGTTCTTTGAGAATGCATCAAATGTGTAGCACAGCACTCTCTCAAGTGAACACAGTGAGTTGCCAAGCTTACTACTACTACTACTACTACTACTACTACTACTATCATTATCATTGCTATTATATCAGCAGGCTGTACTGAGGGAGATGAGAGGAGGAACTGGAGCCATTCGACCAACTCTCCTGAAAGACTTTTTCCCCTCTTCCCTCCTTTTTCCTTTTTCTTTGAGTGTTGTATCTTCTTAGATTGTAAACCTGCAGGCAGGGACTGTCATGTTTTACTGATTATATGTAAGCCACACTGGGAGCTGTTTGGGTTGAGAAGTGGGATAAAAAATACTTTAAATAAATAAATAAATAAGACACTTTACAAAGAACAGGTATGACAGGTCCCTGTCCCAAAGGACTTGCAGTCTAAACTATGCACAAGTAAACAACCGAGGAAGAGGGAAATGGAAGCATGGGTAAATATGTTATCAAGAATTCTCACACTATACTCCATTTATAGGAATGAAATACACACACATGCATACATACCACATCCTGAACTTCTGGGATCTGAGAAGAAAGCATTTTTAATGGAAAGGGATATTGCTAATTAATTTTGAACTGCTGAAATACCATCAGACCTTTTGATTTCAATAAACTCAGGTGTGATATTCTTAGCAAGATGGATGCTAGCTGCATTAATGTATTGGTATAACAGGGAGAAAAAAATGGATCGGCAAGGAAGCTGTTGAACAGCCCATAGGCCAGATCTGGTGCCTTCCAGATGTTTTGGGCTTCAACTCCCATCAGCCCCAGACAGCATGGCAATTAGGCAGGAATGCTGGGAGTTGTAGTCCAAAACAGCTGGAGGGCACCGGCTTGGTGAAGGCTGACTTATACTTTGTAGTTGTAGGCTGCAACAGTCTATACACATGTTGGTCTAAGTCCCATTGAACTCAATAGGGCAGGGGTCCCCAACCTTTTTGGACCCTTGGGGACATTTGGGAATTAGAGAAACTGCTGTGGGCACCACCACAAAATGCCTAATCATGCCATTTTGGTGTCTACCTGTTGCGTCTATGGATCTTAGGTTGCGTCTTATTCAGCCAAAATGTTTGCTTCGTGTCTATTGGACACCACAACATCTCTTTAACATGTTCTAATTCAGCTAATTGCTGGTGCCACAATACAGCTAATGCTTCTTTTAAACATATGTCTTTGCAATGTCTAGTAGTTGCTTATTTGTGGGTGGAGGTTATTACACAGATAAATTTTATACCAGAACAATTTTTAATAATCATTGATGTACGCTCTTTAAAATTATTTACTTGCTTCATGGAAATTAACAAATGGTCGGCATAAATGACTTCTATGTGCCCTTTTGACAGCTAAAAGATTGATATTAGAACACCGGAAAGATAAATACTCACCTCTTAAAATGCAATGGACTGAGGCCCTTACACAATACTTTCAATATTTGAATGGGTGGCTCCATTTAAAATGGGATCAGGTGTTAAACAGGGATGTGTTATCGCCCCAACATTATTTGCTATTTTCATCGCCATGGTTTTACATCTTGTCGAGGGGAAACTTCCCACTGGTATGGGAATTATATATCGAACAGATGGAAAGCTTTTTAATCTCACCAGGCTGAAAGCAAAAAGTAAGGTAATTACAACCTCCGTTGTGGAAGTTCAGTATGCTGATGATAATGTGGTCTCCGCACATTCAGAGGATGATCTCCAAACTATCCTAAATGCTTTTGCAGAAGCATACGGAAAACTTGGTCTCTCACTTAACATCAAAAAAACCAAAGTGCTTCATCAGCAAGTGCAAGCTAACCCTTTGGCGATGCCATCTATCCAGCTTGGCGGGACAATACTGGAAAATGTCGATCATTTTCTCTATCTTGGCAGCTATCTTTCTGTTACAGCTAACATCGACAGTGAAATCCAGCATCGTTTGAGCTCCGCAAGTGCCGCGTTTTCTCGAATGAAACATAGAGTATTCGAGGATCGGGATATTTGCAAGAAGACCAAAACACTGGTTCATGAAGCCACTGTATTACCAACTTTATTGTATGCCTGCGAAACATGGACTATCTATAAACGTCACTTCCACCTCCTTGAAAGATTTCATCAACGTTGCCTCCAGAAAATCCTACGAATTACTTGGGAAGATAGGCGAACAAATGTCAGTGTACTGGAAGAAGCAAAAACTACTAGCATTGAAAAAATGATCCTTCAACGCCAACTTCAGTGGACCGGTCATGTTGTTCGAATGCCTGACTGCCGTCTCCCAAAGCAGTTACTTTATTCCCAACTCAAGGATGGAAAGCGGAATATCGGTGGTCAATATAAGAGGTTTAAAGATGTTCATAAGGCTAATCTAAAAAAATGCAATATAAACATCTAAAACTGGGAAGCTCTGGCCCATGAACGATCTAAATGGAGGTTGGCCTTTCACAAAGGATCCATGGACTTTGAAGAAGCCCGAGTGCAAGGTGAAAGGGAGAAACATGCTAAGCGAAAAGCACATCAAATGAATCCTTTACAGGACCATCTTCCATCTGGTAACCTGTGTCCTCACTGTGGGAAGCTGTGTGGATCTAGAATTGGCCTCCACACACAGTCACTTACGGACCCATCGCTAGAGTCTACACAATCTTCTTTAGAATTTCCTCCTTTTATCCTGGAAGACAATCTTACTCGGTCACGAGTGATCGCCTGATGATGATGATATAGACACCACCTTCAAACGGATACTTGTTGGATATTTGCTTTTGTTGAAGCCTATGCATAATTGCTAGAAAGTTGTATGCATTTCATATGTATTTATTGCTATGGATATATACAACTCCATGTATGTATATTAAAAAATGGTGGGGGAGAAATTTTGTGGGTGTCTGTGGGCACCACATTGGGACTCCTTCACAGGCACCTTTGGAACTGCCTGTGGGTGCCGTGTTGGGACCCCTGCAATAGGACTTACTTACGAGCAGGTATGTATGCATAGGAGGGTGCAGTAAATGCAATGTGTTCCCTAAAGCCATAATTTTCATAGTTAAATCCATGGTGGCTGAGAGCAATCATGTAAAAATAAACTTACCAATCATGAAATAACTTGTCAGGAAGTTTTTCATTAAATAAGAAAATGAATCACTGAAACATTATTTCTGCCTTTTTAATTTGGAGTGTTATTAAAACAAACAGTAAAGGTTAATAGCAGTGAATGCCAAAACCGCTACTTGAGTAATCCCATATATGTCTGGTGGGAAATGAATATATTTTCCGTTACAGAAATGGAAAATGATTCTATCCTGTTAAAGAACTAGGTGTGTTTCTCTTTATAACCAAGGCAAACTTTGATTCTATTTTTTAAGGAAAGTGAGTTTGATTGTTGGTGGATCTTGCTTTCTTTTCTTTAAAGCACATCTCTGCTGCCACTTTAATGTGCCTTTCCAGACACAGGGATGTGAGGTGAATGCTATCAGGTTCACAGCAGATAGATCTCATGTGTGTTAAGTAGATTTCATTGTAAATAAGCACATTTATCTTTATTTTGCAACAAGGAAATCAAACGGTTTAAATGGTTGTATTAGATTTTTACCCTCTGTGATATTGGTTCATGAATAATAATTAATTGATTTTTCTTCCTTCACGCTTATTTCTTCAACTAATGCATTGTTCTCTTCCTTCTTTAATTCATTTAATGGGTCGCATTTTAATTTTCTCTGCTAGCCTAGAAGACCATTGATAGAATTGATGAGGGACATAACCACAGAGGGGAATGATGAGGGAATGAAACTGGCCCCTGATCTTTTCATGTATTTGCATCATTTGGTCACTATTGCAATAACGTTAGAGTGCTTTGGCCTTTGGCTGTTGGCAACAGTACATTGCATTTAATCATCATCAAAGTGGTGGTGTACACAGCTATTAACACATTCTGGGGTGTGGGGAGAAAATGTGGTGCCCTTTGTTGTCGTGACATCCAAAATGGACCTATCTGTTTTTGCCAAGACTAACAATAAACTAAAGTTCCTGTTTTTCATGTAATATCACAATCCAGATTTCCACTGATCCTTGTGAAAAATTAAGCCACAATTAGCAGGATTTCAATTCAACTTTGTTGTTCTTCAGTAGTAGTAGTAGTAGTAGTAACAACAATAATAACAACAACAGCTAGCATTGCAATTTTTTTTTTGTCAAGACTGATATTGAACTAAAGCTGCAAAGAATATTTACCAGTAAGATGTTTCTCACTAACACTCTAGCTTTTCCTAGAGCCCAGCAGAATAAGCATTTCATGAAAGACGACAAACAGTGATAATTATAAATGGCAACTGGATTCTCGTGGTATCTAGTTTCACCTGTAAGTGACTACAGTCTTCATAAAATATAACGGTTTTTTGCAACATGGGCAGCACAATCCAATGTGGCTGCCCATAATCCTCCCAACTCAGAGGATTACGGCAGTGTTTCTCAACCTTGGGTCCCCAGATGTTTTTGGCCTACAACTCCCAGCATGCCCCAGCCAGCATAGCTGGCTGGGGCATGCTGGGAGTTGTAGGCCAAAAACATCTGGGGACCCAAGGTTGAGAAACACTGGATTACGGGCATCCAATGGAGGGTGGGACTGCGGGAGGAGCACAGAGGTGAAGGTGGCTTCCATGCTCCTCCTGCCCTGCAAAAGACTTGGATGCCCATCTAACTCTTTTACCCCAGAGCATGAGGAGGAGAGGCTGAGGCAGCACCAGGATACTACATATGCTGGCGGAGTCTCTCTCCTCCCCTTCCCGCCCCGCCCCCCAGAATGCCCACAAGCCCCTGGCTCTGAGGCCAGTCTTCCAGTCTCGGAGCCACCGCCACTGGCACGGTTTGTTCCATGCTGGCTGTGAGGGAGGTTGCTCCAAGGTCGGAGTCCCAGCTCTGACTTCAGAGCGTATTTCTGAGGTCATTGGAGCTGGGACGCCGACCTCTCATATGGCCATCTGCACTCTGTCTAGCAGCCATAGGACTGTGCCCTAATATATTTTGCTAAGTTGGTTTTTTCAGATGTACTTCCGTATGAACTGAAATTTTGATTCACTGAAAGCCACTTCTCCTGGCTGGGCATCAATAATACCTTGCCACAATACCAAAGTGTTTTGCCATAAATTACTATGGCTGGTGTCCAAAGAAGAGATATGCAAACTGGAAGAACAATGACTGAAAAACTATTTGAAGCAAAATTGTGCTAATGGTGGCTTACATTTTCGCCAGCATCCAACATCCAAGCAGAAGTGGAAATCTGGACTGTAATCAATGAATACCTTTTATTCACATTTATGATTTTACTGCTGGTAGAGATAACAATGCACCAGTTAAAACACAGAGTAATGACCAAACTCAGTGTTCATGTCATCATGCATAGTCTGATAGTTTTCTTTACCTTTGTGTAAGCACGTATGGCCTGGAGTTGCATCAGGACCATGGTGTTCCCTGCCCACCATGGGGGGAAAAACCTCTATTGACTCCAGTGAAGATTTTTCTTCTTCTTTTACCCCTCCCCCTGGGGGGGTGTAAGGAAAAATGGGGAAGAAGGTTTAACACTCCCTCCTAGAGCATCATGGTCCCAATCTGAATCATGGCTGTGCATGCCTATGCAAAGGTAAAGAAAACTATCATGGATAATTTCACTATGTATGATTACTCAAACATTTAGTTTGGCCCTAAGTAGCAAATGACAGAATGTGGGATTTTATATGCAGCTCTCACTGGAGCACACCTGAGTTGAGGTTAAGCCTTGTTTACTTCACTGACCTAAGCAACACAGGCTGCAATCCTATACACAGCCTCCTCTGGGAGCAAGGCCCATTAAACTCAAAGGGACTCACTTCTGAGCAGACATGTATAGGATGGCACTGCCAATTAAGTATTGTGTTACAATATTGCAGGCCATTAGCCATAAATGGCCACTGACTGCTGCAGAGAACTGGGCGGCGCATAGGAAAGCTTACATGGCGTCTCTTACAAGGACAAAGCTTTTCAGTAGTGGCAGCAAGATGCTGAATGCTTGCTCTTCTCAAGTTTGTCTTGATGATATGGACATGATGGTTATTGGTTTAGATGTCTCTGCACATCAGCATATGTCTGAAATGCTCAGATTTTATTTTTTTTTAACTCCTGTTTGCACTTGCAGGCTTCTGCTTTGTAGCTGTCAAAACCAATCTTGCCCCACAGATGCATTTTCCTGTGCAACCAGATTTGGGATATCGAGAGGAGCCCTTAAAGTAGCCTCATAGCATCAGTGTGTTATATGGTGTGTTGGCTGCATTCTGAGAGTCAGTATATGCTATCCCCCCCCCCTTTGTTTAGTATCGTCCATTTATTATTCTATTCTCTGGCCTCCAGTGTCATTTTATTTGCTGGTGTGCCACTTTGAGCTTATGGATATGTAGCCTATAAACGTTGTTAAATGAAATCCCCTCCCAAGCCTCATTTTGTCAGGCACCTACAAACAATTATTAACATTCCCGCAAGAGGTGGGGTTTGAGCAAACATATGAAGGGAGAGGCAGAGTGAGTTCTGAGAGATGTAAGAGCAGCAGCCTTCAAAAGGAGTAAGAACGTTCAGGAACAAAATGTAGTATAGACCTGCAAAGAGAAACTTCAAAGGTAGATTAGAGGGAGGTACTAGCCCTCCATCTTTGCATTTGTCACCTTCAACTTGTGGAGAACAACTGCCTGAAAAGGAGAGCCTCTTGGATTTGTGGATGCTGATGCCAGACATATGTAGGCACTAAACTTTGCATTACTCTACATTTGAGGTTTGAATCCAGCCCCCACCTCCAGACATAGCTTTAAATAGGTACATCCAGGAATCACCTGAAGAGGATGGTCACTTCAAGGTCACTTCAAACTGTTGACTGGTCAGTTTGAGTTCCCAGCCTCAGGACAGGGAGTTCCCATCTTCAGCTCTCCACATGAGCCAGAATTCTGCGAGAAAACTGATGGTGGAGCAGTGGGGTGGGACTGGAGCACTCCCTCTCCTCACACGTTGGCTCTATTCAGGATTGGAAAGCCTGAATACAGCTATAGCTGAGCTAGCATTCGTCAACAGGTTTAATTCTATTGCCAGAGGCTTCAATAAGGATAATGGATTTTTATCACACTGCATGTGTTAATAATTGGCTTACCTAATGCCGATATGTTTGTGTTACCAGAAACATTTGCACTGTGAGTGACTATTGTTAATAACGTGACTGTTACTGTCACTACTTTCTTCATTTAATTCTCCTTCCCCACCACCCTAATATTTACTGTATATAAGGAACTCTTCATATTACTATAGATAATTCATCTACTAGTAGATAATTCATCTACTACAGTATTCTCCAACCTTGGGTCCCCAGATGTTTTTGTCCTACAGCGTAGCTGGCTGGGGCATGCTGGGAGTTGTAGGCCAAAAGCATCTGGGGACCCAAGGTTGGAGAACACTGATCTACTACTTCAAGCTGTAGTCTACAAAAGCTTATGCCAGAACAAATGTGTTGGGGCTAGATCCAGGATCTGCCTTCCATGAGAGAAGGGCTCCATCTGATTTTTCAGGATCACCCCTCCCCCAAACACAGCACTCCTCCCCCACAGCTCACTCCATTCAGCAGGGTCCCCTGACTCTCTGTGTATCATTTTCAGGGGGGTGGACGTGGAAGGTATATTGTGGGAAGGAGGAAGCGGGGAAGTCCACTTCCATCAACACAGTTGATCCAGCATGAATCTGGATCCAATCCTTAGGGATAAGGATACCACAAGATTATTTGTTGTTGCTGCAATAGACTAACACACAGCTACCCTCTGGAAATTATAGACTTGCAACTTTGTCTTCCATCCTTATCCCCCACTAGAATGTGAAATGGTCTCTTACATCTCAGCTGAACATTCTTTCATATCAAATGGGATAATAAAATATGTTCCTAACAAGCATATCTCAGCCTGGGGATTTTATAACCTATGCATTTGATTTCAAGAGTGTGTTTATATCTTTGAAAAGTCTCTTCCCCAGTACACAGTTCCTTGAGATCCAATAAAAAAATATCCTTAAGATAGAAGAGGCATTGTTCATATCTCACTGACTTTGATTAGGTTAAAAATTATGGTCTCCTCCACATTACGTTGAGATGCTATTTTGATAGTCTTTCATGGTGTTGGCTCTGATCTGCCTCTGTGCATATGAGCTTTAATCAAGTCTGAAAGGCAGAACCTGGAATAGAGCAATTCAACTGGCAAGAAGCATAAAAGCTTTAAATAAGACATGCTGGTAAATTACGAAATGTATTTTGGCAAGGGCTGACTAGCAAGGACAAAGTATGGGGTAAGGGAATAACCCCAGATGTATTTTTAATACAATTAATAGGATATAAATGCTAAATATGTGGCTTGTTATTTCACAGCAATATTTATGTTTTTTTGTCCGTTCTTCTTACCTCTGCAGATCCCGCCCATGTGCACCACCCCTCTCTGCATATTCTCTCTCTCAGGTTATTTTCTCTGCTTAGGCCATATTCTCTCCTATTGCCCTCATTGCACTAGTATTCTGTGTTCCAAACCTCCTTTACTAATCCCTTCCCCACCTCTTAGATAGGCCTGCTGTCTGCTTGGACTCTGCCCAGTCCTTTTCTAAGTCCTTTACAGTGCAACACTATGCATGTTTACTCAGATGGATATCCTATTGAGTCCAATGGGATTTACTCTCAAGGACAGCAAGCATAAAATTGCAGCATTAGTGTCTCTTTACTTAGGCTTTCTGTTTGCCCTGCCCCTGTCTAGGATCTGAGCAGTTCGGCCAATTACAGCCAGAGTCTGTTCTGTTTGTCCTGCCCCTCTGTGACATTTGGGCAGCTTATCCAATCATTGCCAGAAGTTAGAAAAACAAAAGATAGGGCTGAAATTAGGTCAATGGGCATGGCTACTGTATCCCAACAGTAACATTTATCAATCTGAATACAAATTGTGTATTTTTGTTGAAATGCTACTTCTTTTACACATACGAAATGTCATTTGAATTTCATCCTGAACAGAAAATGATTGAAATGGCATTCCATTATCATACCAGCACCCGGATCCAAAACACATTGGTTGTGATCCAAAGGAACAACATGCATTCATAGTGGGGAAATTTCTTTGATGTTCTTTCTGCAGACATCTGACAGCCAAAGAGACTACTTTTGTTTTGAGACAGAACAGTAGCTTGCTTCTTTGGGAGTTGGAGCTGCTTTGGTAAAAGCTTCCACATGTTGGTTCATTCTGACACATGCATATGAGATTTTTAAATTGCAGCCATGATGTAGAAGTTACTTTCTGCTAGGAAATTACTGGAATTTATTTTGAGTAAAGGGTGTAAGATCAGGATGTAAATCTCTGACATTATTTCCTGAAACTCATGTCTGAGTGTGCTTATGTCATATATACGTGTCGGTGTAGCTTTCTCGTTCCTTTTTTATGGCTTCAAATTGCAGCTTCAAATACAGTTCATGACACACTTCGTACCCTGACAGAGCTCCACCAAATATCGATTCATCTGCTTCCATCAGAATTGCAAAAAGCATGTTGCAAAGTGTAATGGAACAAAAATGCCAGGATGCATAGCAATCAATTCTGTGTTTTCAAAGTTGCTGAAGAGCTGTTTTTCCTCCTGTAAAATAGTCTGTCTTTTATACATAGAAATGCCCATCAATCTCTTTGCTCTTTATTGTTGCCATACTTTATATCAATATCATGCATACCTGGGCAAATAGCTGATGTTATGCTATTTTGCACTTCAATAGGACCATATCTTTTTTTAAAAACAAAACCTTTCTGACAAATGCATTATAAAAAGGCCCCCTAAAACCCACACTGATTTATTGACAGATCTCACTATGGATTAAATTCCTATTGCATATGAGGAGAATTTCAGATCATTTATTTTCTTGGGGTTCAGAAAAAAATGTGTATGTTAACTGATGAACAGAGGTACAGCAGGGCCAGAGCTGGTAAACAGCAATCAAAGAAGGATTGCTGAAGCTACTTTAAAGCAAACAAGCAAACAAATAAACAAACAAACCAAACTTAGCTATCCTACCTTATCTTCCCTGTTTAATGAGCACTAAGGGAAAGATGCAATTGTGGGTGGTCACAAGTTGATGGTAATATAATGAGGGTTCCTGAGCTTCTGATTTGAGAAGGCACACAGAAGCATGAGCAAGTCTCAGTTGTCACTGAATTTAACCTAAAGTGAACTTTTGAGGCAAAAGATCAATCTGCCACTTCCATTATGGGGTGGGTTCATTTGAAAACAGGCCCAGCGTATCTTTATTGCTTGAATTCACCCTCCCATTGAATCAAGGGAGGATTAACTAAACCAGCTCTGGGCTGGTATAATGGAACCAATCCTAGATCCTCTCACGGGAATGAAGGGACTTTGGATCCATTAGATCAGAGGCTGCATCCAATCTGCCACTGGGATGCCCTGTTTTGGGGCCTACCACTGACAGAAACACTGCTGGCAATAGAACTACGTATACCTGTGGAGCAGACGTGACTCCCCCATCAGTGGAGTTTAAGTAACATCAGTGAAAAAACCTGGAGGGGAGATTTGCACACCTTTAACCTGCTACCTTTAAGCTGCAAGTTTTTTTCCATGTGATATATATTTGAGCTTAGGTGCAACATCAGAGGAATTTTGAGTGCAGCTCAAAAGAGTGTCAAGAAGATTACAGAAATTTCTAGATTGATTTGTATACCTTCTAACCATATTTTCTTTCAATCTAGATGGGAACACAGCTTCTTCTGGACTCTTGACAGGCCTGTCTCCATTTCCCCTGCAACAGAGCATTTATGCTAAAAGCCTAGAACCCATGGATTCCTCCCCCAAATACTGGAGATTTTGAGTTAAGAAGAGCCAGCTCACACCCATCACCAGCACAACAGCCTACAAAACAAAGAACACTTAGGTCCAATTCATATGCTCACATTCAAAACAAACAAACAAACAAAACAATCTGTATGTTTAAGTGGGTACACAGAGCATATTTTGTAATATGTCACATGGAAGTCATCCAAATACATGCATATGCACACTTGCCAACTCTCCCCTCCCCTTGTGGCAGAGGAGGATTGAACGTACGGCTTACATGCGCATATATTCATGTGTGCACCAGCTACATCACTTGTTACATTGTACTCAAGTGCGTATTTGCGGGGCAGGGGAACTGCATGTCCATACACCCAGACTCCTGCATGAGGACTGCATGGTGGAAAGTCTGGCACCATTTTCATGACATGGCTGCATGGGAATAGTCTTGCATCCTTGTTTCTGGTGTTGATCAGAATCCACTGTGTACATTGGTCCTAAAATTATGACCGCAAATAAATTTGAGCATCATAGAATCATAGAAAAGTAGAGTTGGAAGGGGCCTACAAGGCCATCGAGTCCAACCCCCTGCTCAATGCAGGAATCTAGGTCAAAGCATCTCTGACAGATGTCTGTCCAGCTGCACCTTGAATGCCTCCAGAGTGGGAGAGCCCACAACCTCCCTAGGTAGTTGATTCCATTGTCTTATTGCTCTGACAGTCAGGAAATTTTTCCTGATGTTTAGGTGGAATCTAGGTTCCTGTAACTTGAGCCCATTATTCCGTGTCCTGCAAACTGGGATGAACGAGAAGAGATCTTTGCCCTCCTCTGTGTGACATCACTTCAAATACTGGAAGAGTGCGATCATATCTCCCCTCAGTCTCCTCTTCTGAAGGCTAAACATGCCCAGTTCTTTCAGTCTCTCCTCATAGGGCCTTGTTTCCAGTCCCTTTATCATCCTTGTTGCCCTCCTCTGAACCCTCTCCAGTTTGTCTATGTCCTTCTTAAAGTGAGGTGCCCAGAACTGGACGCAGTACTCAAGATGAGGCCTAACCAGTGCCGAGTAAAGGGGAATTATCACTTCCCGCGATTTGGAAGCTATACTTCTATTAATACAGCCCAAAATTGCATTTGCCTTCTTTGCAGCCACATCGCATTGCTGGCTCATATTCAGTTTGTGATCTACCACAATTCCAAGATCCTTCTCACTTGTAGTATTGTTGAGCCAAGTGTCCCCCATTCTGTAACTCTGCATTTGGTTTCCTCTCCCTAGGTGCAGCACTTGGCATTTATCCCTATTAAATTTCATTCTGTTGTTTTCGGCCCAGCGCTCCAGCCTATCGAGGTCACTTTGAATTTTGTTTCTGTCTTCCAGAGTATTAGCTGTTCCACCCAACTTTGTGTCATCTGCAAATTTGATAAGCATTCCCTGTACCTCCTCATCCAAGTCATTAATAAAAATGTTGAAGAGCACCGGGCCCAGGACCGAGCCCTGTGGTACCCCGCTCGTTACCTCTCCCCAGTTTGAGAAGGAACCATTGATAAGCACTCTTTGAGTCCGATTCTTTAGCCAATTGTGGATCCACCTGATAGTTGTTCCATCTAGCCCACTCTTAGCTAGCTTACTAATCAGGATATCATGAGGCACTTTGTCGAAAGCTTTGCTGAAGTCCAGGTATATAATGTCCACAGCATTCCCACAGTCCACAAGGGAGGTTACCCGATCAAAAAATGAGATCAGATTAGTCTGACAGGATTTGTTCTTGACAAATCCATGCTGGCTTCTAGTAATCACTGCATTGTTTTCAAGGTGCTTGCAGACTGACTTCTTTATAATCTGCTCAAAAATCTTCCCGGGGATTGATGTCAGACTGACTGGCCTATAGTTCCCAGGTTCCTCCTTCTTGCCCTTTTTGAAGATGGGAACAACATTTGCCCTCCTCCAGTCATCTGGCACTTCACCTGTCCTCCATGATTTCTCAAAGATAATAGACAGTGGTTCTGAGAGTTCTTCTGCCAGTTCCTTTATTACTCTAGGATGCAGCTCATCAGGCCCTGGAGATTTAAACTCGTTCAGAGTAATCAGGTGCTCCTTGACCATTTGCCTATCAATCTCAAGCTGCAATTCTGCCCCTTCAGTCTGCACTTCAGGTTTGCCAGGGGGGTCATAGACCCTCTTTTGGGAGAAGACCGAGCCGAAGTAGGAATTGAACACTTCTGCCTTTTCTTTGTCTTCTGTTATCAATTTGCCATCCTCATTACGTAGTTGAACCACCAGTTCTTTCTTCTGTCTTTTACTGTGCATGTATCTGAAGAAAGCTTTTTGTTGCTTTTAGCATTCCTCGCTAACCTTAGCTCATTCTCAGCTTTAGCCTTCCTGACACTATTCCTGCAGTTCTGTGCTACCTGCCTGTACTCTTCCCCTGTAGCCTGTCCTTCCTTCCACTTCCTATACGTGTCCTTTTTTGTTTTCAGGTCATCTTTGAGTTTATTGTGAAGCCACATTGGCTTCTTCTGTTGCCCTCTGCCTTTTTTCCTTGTGGGAATTGTTTGCAATTGTGCCTTTAAAATTTCCTTTTTTAAAAACTCCCACCCCTCCTGGGCTCCCTTTCTCGTGAGAGTCACTTGCCATGGGATCTTACTAATCATTGTTCTGAGTTTGTTAAAATTGGCTTTCCTAAAATCCAGGGTCCGTGTTTGGCTTTTTAAATCGGGTCTCATCGGGTCTCATCTTTTTATCAATTACATGGAAAACTCTACTCCAATTTATTACTGATATCCACAGACCATTGAAGCTGTACATACATACATATGGTGAAAGTCATTCCCATTGGACTAAGCCGAAGTTCTTACTTCCATGTAAATCTCTTTAGGATAGATCGGCCTGCTGAAGAAAGATACGTTTTACTCCTGAACTGATATTCCCATGAAGTCAGCTTGATTTCTTTTTAAATGCAGAATGGGCTCTTTTTATGTCATGGCAAATTTCAAATGCGTTTTGGAATGTCTGCACCCCAAGACTTTGCTATTACTCTTGTCCCATGAATGCTGAACAACCAGTCCCGGCGATCTGTTAGTTTAAGTGGTTTTATGGAGCTCTATAATGTTGTTAACATTACTCAGGGAAGAGGGAGCAGGTGGAAGCACCATCTGTCATGCCTACCTCAACGGGCAATTTGCATAAAAGTTTTGAGAACAGCAGCTTAGTGCCGAGACAATCAAAGTTAGCCTAGTAAACCTAGCATAAAATCACTGAAATAATAACTGGTACCCAACTGTTTTTTCCACTGGTGGTTTCCCCCCTTGTTTTACATTACTTCCCAATAGAGCCAGAAGGGAGGTGACAGATGGCCATACATAGGAGCTGTAAGGAAACTGATGGGCTTTCCGCCCTTTATTTCCCTATTGCCCAATCCTCAGAGCACTGCAGCAGCACAAGTATCATTTGTTTCGGTACCATGAGTGTTGTGGATGGAGCCTTTTGGCAGATTGGACAATAAGGAGAAGGGATGAGGGAGGTTTGTATGTGTGTGGCAAACAATGTTTTTAACCAGTTGCTGACAAAGAGCAGGAACATTTAAGGCTTCTTCTGGAAAAGTTGTTGTACACAGAAGGAGGTCATCCAGAGGAAGGATGGAGGATAGATGGGTCCACCTGAAGATATTCTTTGCCAGTTGTCTCTCTAGTTCCCCACCCCACCACTTTCTGACATCACCATGTTCTGCAATTCCTGCCTGTGGTCCTTCTTGGCTGATGTTGCTGGGGGACTGGAATAGAGATGGATGTAGCTGTCCAGCTCAGTTTTGCTCTGGTTCTCATTTCTCGACTCCTAAGTTTGTTCCATCCTGTTTCCTCTTTTGATTGTGAATTTGTCTTTTTCAGTCTGCATGAAAATTTATATGTATATGTATTTTTGTATCCATATTCCCAATATACACATTTTTTGTATGCACTGATTAAAAGCCAGTGTGGTATAGTGGTTAGAGTGCTGGACAGAGTCAGGGACTGGGGATGTTGCAAAAACATGCTAGATCCTAATGTACCCAGTTCAAATCATGCACATTAGGAAGGAGAGAAAGACTGGCAGTGGTCCAACATTGTTTATTCTCGAGAATTGGAGATACAGGAGTATCATAACACTGCAAATCTGCATCTCAACATAGATGCTGAAACCTCATTAATTCATACAGTATCTTCTGACGCAATCCCACACATGCGCCGTACTATCAGGAAAATTCTAGCTGAGAAAGGGAAAAATACAGAAAGGTAAACAAAATCTTAAACATGCATAGTAAGCAACTGGAACAGAAGTAAGTCAGGTCATACTAACTCCTTCAGTCCCCTTTCACCCACTGTCCTCAGCTAGCTCAAGGAAAAGAATTTAGCAGGAGTGCAGGACAGCAGAGCAAGATAAGCAAGGATAAGCAGAGCAAGATAAGCATACTACAGGGAGAGCTGGGTTCTAGTAGCCACCATTCGGCCCTGAAGCTCACTGCGTGATTTACATTACATTAGCTGTGCTATCTGGGGCTGATGGGAATTGAAGTTCAAAACATTATTACTTTGAACTGTTTTTTCGTAAACCTCCACAGAAGTTTTCCTGAATGGTAATATGTGTTACCATGTATTACACACACACACACACACACTAAATACAAACCATAGCCAAATGTTGCACCAGCAGTTGCGAGTGTATGGGTGAGATAAAGAAGAGTCAGACACAGAGTATATGGTTTCAAATCAGGGCCACATTTATTGAATTGAAGATCTGTGAAGGGTGAAGTGCGGTACTAACCTAGCCCGGCCATTGGCTGGGAAAAAACCAATATTTTGGCGAATACATCCTAACCGCACCGGAGGTGGGCTGGTCCGCCCCCGGCCAGTTGCCCTCCATGTGGAGCTGGAGGGCTTTACCATCGTTGCCTTACTTTGACGCCTCCAGGCACCCAATGTAGGTGAGAAAGGCAAAACCCCAAAGACGTCCCAATCTCCCTCCTGCCAAGCCTCAGGGCATTAGCGAGGGCAGCCTTGGGTAAACGTCAGTCACCTTGAAAGGTGCCACTGGATGATCACCATAACCCTAAGCCATACTGCCTAATCCCACACTTCCCGCAAATGCGACCAATTTAGCTATGATCCCCCTGGTGGGATCGAGATCGGATTCAAAAATTACCCTACCCTGATTCACAGTGTAGAGTAGGCGAAACCCACCCATTGCCCCGGCCAATTGAGACAATGAGCCAAAATTCCTACTCGGCCCCTGTTAATGGGCGACCAGAGGAGCCTACACTGCTAACAGGGTGGGATGGGAGGGAGCTGGAAAACAGCAGCAAAAGAGACCGTGGGCGGGAACCCAGGTGCCTAAATAAGCCCTTACCTGTGTCCCCGCCCTAGTTGAGCCATTGGCTCAGTATCTGTGACTAACTTGACCTGTTACCTGATTCCTCTCTCCTCTCCCACTCGCAAATCTTCTCCCTGTCCCCAGGTGAGGGGCCAGTGGAAGTCTGTTGCGAGTGTATGGGTGAGATAAGGAAGAGTCAGACACAGAGTATATGGTTTTAAATCAGGGCCACATTTATTGAATTGAAGATCTGTGAAGGGCGAAGGGCGGTACTAACCTAGCCCGGCCATTGGCCGGGAAAAAACCAATATTTTTGGCGAATACATCCTAACCGCAGGTGCAGGTTCATAGCTTGGGGGCTCTCCTTGAGCCATCTTTGTCACTTGAGGCTCAGGTGGCCTCAGTGGCACAGATTGCCTTCTATCCTCCCTAATGGAATACTATAAAAACAACAGAATTCCAAGGGGTTTGAGGATGAATAAACCCCCTGGAATGTTTCAGGATGATGAGGAGTTTAGGTCCAAATGGGTGTCAATACTAAACAAATGTTAATTTGACCTCATGCTGTTATTAATAGAGAAATCCAAACAAGAAAAAACAAAATTAGTGGAGGAAACAGAGAGATTGGAATTGGCGTTAAAAGAAAGATCTAACGATGAGGACTTCACCAAACAGAGACAGGAAGTGGGGAAAATCATGAAGGATTTGGAACATAAGTATAAGGAAATGAAAATTAGGAAATTTAATAGAGATACTAGAGACTATACAACTGGCAAGGTCTATCAGTGGTGGGAGAGAACACCAGTTATAAGGAAAAGAGTATCCTGGGCTTGTCCCGTAGAATCTATGTCAGAACTAGACACCACTGAAGGAGAGGAAACGGAAGCATCAGGAGATGAAGGCACTTCATATAGGACATTACGTAGTAGAGGGAGTAATCAAAGAAGTAGGGGTTTTTTAGGATCGGGCCGTCAAGCACAGAGAGGGAGACGCAGGAACAGGACCTAGTAGTTAATTTATCCCAAAGAGCATTGACAAAATTGGAGCTTAGTGTTTTGAACAAGGGATTAAGTTTTGTCCCAACTCCATCTTATAATGCATTTAGAACAAGGGTGGATGTATTTAAATTGATTAGATTGTTGAAACTTAAAAGATTTTTCGGCACACTACCTTCTAAAGATGAAGATAGGAGTAGATTGAGACCTAGATCTAAGTTCATACCTAATATAATTGATCCATCAATTGATGTGTTTGAGAAGGTAATTATTAGGGACATAGTGGAGGAAGAGAGTAGTTATCACACACGCTGGCAAAATTTGTCAAAGCAAGAACGTGTAGCTCTTAAGGGATTGGAACAAGATGATAACATTATAATTAAACCATCAGATAAAGGAGGGGGGATTGTTATCCTGAATACTGTAGATTATGTTGCAGAAGTATACAGACAATTGAGTGTGAGAGAGAACTATATCCCAACCCCACAAGATCCCACCAAGAGTATTGGACGCATTATTAAAGTAGTATTGGATGAAGCACATATAATGGGAGAAATTAATGAAGAGTTGTTTAAGTTTTTGCATAATGAAAGCCCAAGGATCCCGTTGTTTTATGTACTTCCAAAAATCCATAAAGGAGGATTTCCCCCGAAGGGAAGACCTATAATTTCAGGGGTCAACTCAATATTAGAACCTCTATCACAGTATATAGATTCCTTTTTACAACCTTTTGTCAGGAAAGGGGAAACCCACATTCGAGATACTAGTGATTTTATTTAGTTTGGTAGAAGGTAAGGTTATCCCAGTTGGATCAATTTTTTTGACTATGGATGTAATATCATTGTATACATCCATTCCCCAAGATGAGGCAAGATTAGTCATTGAGGAAACATTGGACATGAGACAGAGAAAAACACCCTCGACCCATTTTCTAATGTCATTGGTAGATCTTATATTGGAGAAAAATTACTTTATATTCAACAAGGAATTTTTCTTTCAAATTAAAGGGGTAGCAATGGGATGTACGGCAGCCCCGGGTATAGCTAATCTCTACATGAACAAATTGGAAAAGGATTTCTTTTTGAATCGTGATCAAAATCCATTTTTTCAGGAAATTTTGTTGTATAAGAGATTCATAGATGACATTTATATTATTTTTAACAATGGGGACACTGTTACACAATTCTGTACATGGATGAACACAGCCAATAATAATATTAAATTTACTTGGGAGTACAATAGGGACTCAATTCCTTTTTTGGACATTATAACGTACAGAACAACCAAGAATAGGATTGGCGTACGGCCATATAAAAAAATGATGGATAAAAATTCTTATTTACTTTATTCCTCATTTCACCCATCTCATTTGAGGAAAAATATTCCCTATGGGCAGTTTCTTAGACTAAGGAGAAATTCTACCTCCTTAGGGGAGTACATACAGCAGAGCCAGAAATTGGAGCGTGACTTCATAGATCGTGGATATCCCAGAGTATTAATCCAACAGGCTAGGGAGAAAGTTGCAACAATGGATAGAGGTGATATGTTTAGATCTAGTATTAAAAAAACAGATAATAGACTCCATTGGGCAATAGATTTTACACCATTGGCGGGAAGAATAAAAAAAGTGATTTTGACACATTGGCATTTAATCTCCGATATCCCTGGTTGTAAGAATTTACCAGCTATAGGGTATAGGAAAACTAAAACATTAAAGATACCCTAGTGAATACAGAATTAAGGACAAGAGAACCACAGAGGAAGGAGTTTAAAGGACATTACAGCTGTGGCCATTGCAAGGTATGTCCTCGAGTTATTGCTGGAAAGGAATTGAGTATAGTAGGCAAAGACAGACAAATTGTTCTAAATCACTTCTCCACATGCAGCACCTCTAATGTTGTTTACATTATAATGTGTAACTGCCAGCAACTATATATTGGCAGCACTATAAGACCTGTAAGAACGAGGATAATGGAACATATATCTAGAATTAAGAACAAAATAGTTGAAGCACCTCTAGTAAATCACTTCATGCAGTTCCATCCAGATAGCACTGAATTTAAATTTGCAGTGCTATATGTGGCTGAATCTGGCAGTCGGGAGAGTATTGAAAGGGAACTGTTAAGGAAGGAAGCCTTCTGGATCTTTAATTTGGACACTAAAGCCCCACAGGGACTTAATGTAAATCTGGAATTGTCATGTTATTTGTAATGGTGCCAAAGGAGGTGGGAGGTTTGAGTACAATGTTGTTTTTCTACGAGTCAAAGGTTGTTCTTCTTTTATAATGAGCTTGCTGTTCAATTAATATTGTTTATGATGACTGGGGGTCTGCTAATGTCTTATGTATGAAAAAGTCATGGCAAGGGTTAATGGATATGTAATGAGGTAATAGCCAGAAAAGAGTATAAAAGTAATTGAAAGTTTGACCACTAGAGGACTCTGGATGAACACACGAATGAGAAAGCAGTATGCTGACAAGAAATGTAAGTTTGGGGAGGGGCCTCTGGTAGGCAGGTTTGCTAACGGGGGTTAGCTTGTTGTAAAATGCTTATTTGTGTTATGATAAATTTCTTTATGTTTAGAACAAAATATGAAACTGTAAGCAGTCCAGGACATTGGAGAAATTATTTTTTGTTTAAAGTAATAATGAGGAAGTATCCCTGAGGAAGACAACGAAATGGGAATACAAACCGGTTTCCTGTAGGACTATAACCTCAAAGTGACAACAATTACATATAACCTGGTGGTCTGTTTACCATTTGGTAAGAAGAAAAAAGAAATAAGAAAAAACAACGCTGGTTATAGGAAGGACTTTATTCTGGACAGCCAGGACTTTTTGAAAAAATTGAAATAATTGTTTTGAGAAAAAATTGAAATAATTGAATTATATTCATTGTATTTAATGTTCATTTGTAATGAATAGAAATTTGTAAAGTTTAAAGAACTATTGGATTTATTTTGATCACGGAGGCCTAGGCTTTTTGTAACTATAATTATTACCGTGATCCTCCTTTGTTTTCACAAATCAGCATATTGATGGCAACACTCCAAAACTCCGGAATACCCCACTCAACAGTTTCATGTATATGTAGCATGGGGAATAAGACCGACCCCTGTGGAACTCCATACTGGAGAGTCCATGGGGCCAAGCAGTATTCTCCAAGCACCACCTTCTGGAGCCGACCATCCAAGTAGGAGTGGAACCACTGCAATGCAGTACCCCCCACCCCCAACTCAGACAGCTGCCCCAGAAGGATAGCATGGTTGATGGTATCAAAAGCCGCCAAGAGATCCTGGAATATCAACAAGGTCACAATCCCCCTGTCTCTCTCCCGACATAGGTCATCGAACAGGGTGACCAAAGCTGTTTCCATGCCAAAACCTGGCCTGAACCCCAACTGAAATGGATCCAGGTAATCAGTCTCATCCAAGAGCTCCTGGAGCTGGTTGGCCAATGGCCACCACTCACTCAACGATCTTGCCTAGGAAAGGAACATTTGCTACCAGACTAAAGTTAAGGTCTTCTGGGCCCAGGGTTTCTTCAGGAGTGGCCTCACTAACGCTTATTTCAAGAGGCCCAGGGCCACTCCCTCTCGCAAAGAGGCATTGATCACCTCCCTGGCCCAGCCGACTGTTTCCTCCTTGCTGTTTTTTATGAGCCAAGAGTCCAATATGGATGTGGATGTGGATGTCCAAGCACCTTGTCAACATCTTCGAGCTGTACCAGCTTAAACTCATCCAAGATAATTTGACCAGACTGTGCTCTAGGAACTTCACCTGATTCAACTGCCATAACATTGAAAGGCAGTCAAATATATCTAGCTGGTGCTTGAATGGCAACAGCATGGAGGGCAGTCAAATTTCTACTAGAAGGGAGTTCCACAGTTGTGATGCCACCACTGAGAAGGCTTTGCCACATGTGGTAGCCGCATGGACCACATTCCTCAATGGCACCACAGGTAAAGGCTCCCCAGCCAATCTTAAATTGAAGATTGGTTGATACTTGGGAAGGCAGTCTTGTCCTTCAAGTATCTGGGTCCTGTAGGACCACTTCAGAATTTAAGAACAGCCGGGAAGCCCTTGCTTGCTTTGTATTGACTACTCTGCACTGACTGACAATGGCTCTCCAGGGTTTCAGGCAGGAGCAATCCCAGCCCTACCTAGAGATGCTAAAGATTGAACCTGGGAACTTTTTTATTCATTCATGGCACGGCACTATACCACTGAGGTATAGCCCTTTCCCAAACCAAGCACTACCATTGGCACAGTGTCCATGTACAGATATGCACTGAAGATAGCCTTCAGTGCATATTCACAGGCCATGTGAATGAATGCATGCATGCATGAATGGAATGAATAAATAAATGTAATGGGTCATTACAGGGAATGCGAGGTCTATGTGGGGTTTGGGGAACCACATGTGGATGCTGGGCCCACAATGGGATTGCATCATGCCCTATGACTGTAGTTTTGGAAGTGGTTTGGAAATGATTTCTAGCACAGGACTTTGAGATTATCATTTGAAAACTATGGAGGACTTTCCTCCCCACTGTGATTAATTCCTGGAGCAAGAGCTATCCTTCAAAATACAGAAAACTGTCTGGTCTTTCATCTCTGAACCATATTGTGCCAGTTTCATCAAACACTACAAACACCTCCAGGGGAAATATCTACTCTATTCCATCCCTTGCTGTAAATTGCTGCATCTGACATGTGAACCATGCAAAGTACATTTCTGGATATGTAAAAAAAAAATAAAAAATAAAAGACCCATTGGGAATATCTGGCCTGGTCAGACCAAAGAGCCAAGGAAGGATAACAAGTCCTACAGAGGGTAAATGTTGGCAGAAAAGGTAACTTGCATTACAGGCTACTCATTACCATTGAGTGGGAAATTGTGGTATACATTTGCCACCCAAGTTTGCCAAAAGCAAACTTGAGGTGAATTTGGCAATTCCTTCTTTGACAATACCATACCCTCCGACAGGTCACAGATGAAAATAGGGACACACATGTGAATTTGTATGGTTAAGCAACATGAAGGTGTGATCAAGAGGGTGTGGCCAGGCAACATGAGGGCGTGGCCAAGGGTATGGCCAGGCAACCAAAGGGCATGGTCAAGTACAAAAGTTATTAGAGGAAACACACAAAACCTTATCTATTATAATTATTACCTTATTATATTATATATTATTTTATAATATTTTATAAGTGGCTTTTGTAATATTTTTTTAACCTTACTTAACCCTTAATTTGTGATATCTGGTGTTTTTTATGGGGGTGGTGGTCAGCTTGTAGGGCAATCTCTTTCTTTTTGTTTTGAAATTGTCAGGATTGGCACAAATTCAACAGATGAAGCTTACCCACCCACCCCACACTCCCAAAATATGGAGCTTCAGAGAGAAGGGGAAGTTGCTTGCATTTCCTTCTGACACTGTAAACTCACCTGTTAAAGGCAAAGAGTCAGCTCTGCTAGGAAATAAAATCTTTGGCAATATAAAGATAGGAATCATGTGATAAGTTCCCTCATTCACCTCTCCGTCAGTCCAGGCTTTCACCCAGCTAATCCCTTTCCCACAGCAAGGTGCAGCAGAGGCAGCAGTTAGAGCATGTGCACGCGTACATACACACACACAAATTCTCGCCTGGCCCTCCCAGCTTAGCAGCATCTGATCCCTCCCTGCTTACTGTGGCTGTTCGAGCCTAAGCAGAGCTATCTTAAAGGGGCCATGGGCAAAATCACAGCTAAGCTAAAACTGCAAGCTTAGCTGCAATTTTGCCCATGGCCCCTTTAAGTAGCTTTCAGTTGCAGGAGGCAGGGGAATTCAGGACTCTGCATGACAAAGTGAGAAGCTGTGATGGCTTAAGGGTTTTCCTGATGGTCCTGGCATTTTTGGGGCAATTGGAGACTATGCAATACAACCAAGAAATTTTGAGGGGGTGGGAGTTAGTTCTGCATTTTATTGGGCTGTTTTATTTTTATTTTATTCAGAAAGGCTGCCCCGCCCTCAGAATGCCTCATTTTGTAGGGATGTGTGCGGATCTCGATCGGGAGGTGGAAGCGGGGCGAACTTGCCCCGCTCAACCTCCTTGAGCTCTGCACGACTTACCTTTCCCCGGCTCGGCACAACTCCCCACGAGAGGAGACGGGGAAAGCAACTTCCAGGTCCCCAGCGCATCACTTCCGGGTCCCCGGTGCTGCGTTTTTTACGTAAATACCAGGGAAAACCACCTTAAAACAGCTGCGATTTGCTATTTGTGGCACGGAGGAAGTGATGCGACGGGACCCTGCTATGTTGCGCTGGACCCCTGCCCGCGCTGTTTTTTGCGGGGGAAACCAGGGAAACCAGCCCTGGTTCCTCCCACCAAAACAGAGCGCGGGCGGGGGTCCAGCACGATGGAGCAGTGGCTCCGGCAGGTCCAGGTAGGCGGTGGGGGGGTCCTGGTGGCGGCGGCTCAAGCGGCGCGAGTGGCGTGGAGAACTCGCAGAGGGCTGAGCCCGGAGCAAGCCTCCAGCCGACTCCAGGCTCGGCCCCACCACTACTAGGGAGGTGGTGGGCTCTCTGTGGCGTAACCCCACAATTCAGTTCCCTGGTGTATGTCTGCATTAGTATGCTTAGTGTGTCTAAAATGTTGAACCGAGTGTGTGTGGTTTGTGATGTCTTGGAAAGGGTGGGGGGAGGAGTATATAAGGAGTGTTTGAGTGATGTCAGAGTTAGTTAAGAAGTGGAGTGTTGGTAGAGTGTGTGGGGAGTGTTGGTAGAGTGTGTGGGGAGTGTTGGTAGAGTGTGTTGGGAGTATTAGAGAGTTTGGGAGTTAGTTGGGTTATTCATGTCTTGTCAGGAGTTTTAAGAGGAATAAGTGATTGTATGAGGAGTGAGAGTATTGGAGTTATAGGGACTTAGGTTAATTATAAAGTGTTTGGTGTAGGCAGGTTTATTTTCTGGAACTAAGATTTGGGGAATTAAAATAAACTTATTTTTATTTTGGTTGCTACCCAAATCCTACGTGTCAGCTTGGTGTTATTAACCTGCATTACATTTAAATCTACACACACACCTTTGTTCCCACAATATCATACATTTAAAAATAGATCCTAATAACCAGTATTAATCTTTTCCCTCATTAGCAGGGGAAAGGTTTCATTTGACCCTCCCCTCAAGTTTTCAAGTGTTGGTGCTTGGCCTGAGAAGGGTTTATGCGCCTGGTCCTAAAGTGTAAGGGACCATGTCGTCACACTCTCCCACACTGGAGGCATTCAAGGTGCAGCTGGACAGCCATCTGTCAGGGATGCTTTGACTTGGATTCCTGTGTTAAGCAGGGGGCTGGACTTGATGGCCTTGTTGGTCCCTTCCAACTCTAGTATTCTATGATTCTATGACCATGTTGCACCTACCTTCCATGTAGCTCCTGTTAAAGATGAGGAGCCTGTTGGGTGTGTGTGTGTGTGTGTGTGTAAGAGGTGGCCTTACTTCAGCCCCACAAGCATGTCTGAGCAAATCATACACAGGGTTTTAAACCCAGACTTTTAAGAGCAAAGCACTCAAAGCTCTGGGGTTGGACATAAAAATTTCTCTCAGTTTCAGTTTCTCTTTCATTTTTTTTGCATCTCGGGTCTTTTTGTCCATTTTTGTTGAAACCAAACTTCAATGAAATTCTCACCCATCCCTGCTATTAAGTTATGACTGATGTTATTACAGTCATTGCTTTGTAGTTTGTATTCAAGAATAATAATAAAAGTTTAAACTTTTCATGTGTGTTCCTATATATACCTAAATTACATTACTCAGTAACGAGAATTTCCACTCACTTCACAGATCTTGAAATACACTCTGGCATTTTCAGACAGATTTCAGTTGTCTGGTTTAAATTAATCAACAGATGCACCAGACACTTGCAAACAATTCAGGATAGAGGAAAATGCTTAAGCTCATTGAGCAAATTAGTAACTTTGAATGATTATTTACTCTACATTGACTCAATTAATAATAGGAAATACCTGACCCAGACATTATTGCCATTATAATCAGTGGAAATGTGAAGATGAGATTGCTCTCTTAATTACCTTGCATGCATTTAATTAGAGTTGTCATGGTCCTGATGTTTTGTTTATGGTAGAAATCTTCTAACAAAGACTGGCAAAGAAACTGAGAAGGGAAGAAATGATTGCTTTTAAATTAGTTCTGCCCTATACAGATGAAATAATTCCATTTCATTTAAATTGTAACTGTTCCTATATATTCAAGACTCTGGAGAAATGTTTAATTTTGTTTGTTTGTTTAAAATGTGTAGACTGCATTCTCTACCACCAAGGTGGCACCCAAAGACTATATAATCCCCTTCCCCTGACCACGCACAGCTTTGGGTGGGGAGAAGTTTGCGGGTGGGGGAATGAGAGAGAGACTACCCACATGATCTCTCTCTACCAATGAGGGCATTGGAGGGTAGGGCACCAGGGGCTGATATTAGGCCCGGCAGCCCCACCCCCAGCCTCTTTTTTCTTCCGCAGTTCCCTCCCTCCCTGTTTTTTCAGTGTGGGCTCCTCTGGTTGCCCATTAGGGGGCTGAGTAGGAATTTTGGCTCACCGCCCCAATTGGCCTTAGAGGGCAGTGTGTGTGTTTCGCCTACTCCACACTGAGGTGGGGTCTGGGTGTTTTTCATTGTGTTCTTTTCCGTTTTCAATTCAATTTGGTCACATGTGGTGTGTAAGTGCGGGAACAGGCAATGGGTATCCAGTGCCACATTTTAGGTGACTGGCGATAATCTGAGACTCCCTGTTGCTGAGTTCCGGGGCTCAGTCTGTGAGAGATAAAGACCGCCTTTGAGGCCTTCCTACCTCACCCGCATTAGTGTTGTGCAGCACCAAGTGAAGGTGATCCTGGGAAGGCCTCTCAGCACCATAGTGGTGTAAAACTGGGGGACGGCGAGATGCAGCGCCACCCCTCGGCTTGGGATGCTTCACCCGAAAACAGCATCACCGGCCAATAGGCCAGTTTAATTAGACCCGCCCTTCATCCTTTCACAGATCATTATCAATAAATGTGGCCCTATTATACCCCATATTCCGTGTCTCAACTCTTTATTTCCCCTTTACACCCGCAATCATTATTACATCCTCTAATAGTTAATTCAGCTGGTGCATGCTGTTAAGATTGTAGACAAAATGGGGCCACCAAGGAGCAAGAGGGAGGTATCAGCATGCTTGGGAGAGCTTTCCAGAAGTTCAAAAAACCTTTAGGAAAAAAATATCTAAGGGGGTAAAATGCTCCAAAACAATCCAATGAGGACTGAGCATGCTGGTAATGCAGAAAGGCCCTTTATATTCCAATATTAGGGGATGTTGACCTGGTGCTGAATGGGGTACATCTGCCCCTGAAGAACCAGGTCCGCAGCTTGGGGGTCATCCTTGACTCCCAGCTGTCCATGGAGGCTCAAGTGTCCGCTGTGAGCTGGGCGGCGCTGTATCAACTCCATCTGATATGGCAGCTGTGCCCCTACCTTCCTAATCATCTGCTCCCATCAGTGGTTCATGTCTCCTCTCGCCTAGACTACTGTAATGCACTCTACGTGGGGTTACCCTTGAAGACGGTTCGGAAGCTACAGCTGGGACAGAACCCGGCAGCTCGCCTGGTTAAAGGCAGCTGCCAGCGGGACCACATCACGCCAGTGCTGAAGGAGTTGCACTGGCTACCAGTTGCTTGCCGAGCCAAATTCAAGGTGTTGGTTTTGACCTTTAAAACCCTATACGGCTCCGGTCCAGTCTATCTCAAGGAGCGTCTCCAGCAACACCAAGTGGGCCGCTCAACAAGATCTGCCACAGATGGCCTTCTCCTTGTCCCTTCAGCCAGAGCAGCTAGACTGGTGGGGACAAGGAAGAGGGCCTTTTCTGTGGCGGCCCCTGTACTATGGAACTCTCTCCCGAGTGACCTCCGCCATGCCCCCTCTCTGCTGAGCTTCCGCCGCTCATTAAAAACCTGGCTGTTTAGGCGGGAATATGGGGTGGGTTAAGATTTTAATATTTTTATACTGTTTTAAATGTATTTTATTGTTTCTATTCCATGTACATCGCCCAGGGTGGCCGGTTGCCGGCCAGATGGGCGATTAATAAATGTAAATAATAATAATAATAATAACAACAACAACAACCTGATATATGGCCTTCTAATCTTAATTTATCCTTTTCTTTCTAGTTTCTGTGCCGTAATGGTTTATAGCATGCTTCACTACACCTTGATATCAGAACCTGAAAGAAAAGCTAGTATAACCAATATAAAACTAATTATGGTGGTGATAAGTAGGGAAGCATTATCATGCTATGGAGTTTGCTTTTCACCTTCCAAATCAAAGTTTCTGCATTGTTACTGGGTGGCAGTTTATTATAAGAACAAGATCCTAAATGGGAAATGTTCCTCTTCTGCTTATAGAAATGTTCATAATTGAACTAGTAGCAAAATGTTCACTGAAATGGTGAGAATCATGTGAATGGAAATGTGTCCAGAAAATAACTATGAATGGGTTGATAGCAAGGGCCAACTTTCCTGCCCAGCTGGCTTTGCTCTTGCTTTTTCCTTCCCATTCATTCCCTCCTTTCTTCTTTCTATCCAAGCCTTCCCAACCTGCTGCCCTGCTGGTAGAGGCTGATGGGAGTTGAGGTCCAAAGATCTGGAGGGCACCAGGTTGGGGAAGGATGTTGTATCCTTTGGAACCCCATCAGCTGGGATTCATTTTAAGCTGAAAGCATCAGGAAAGTATTGAGTTGTGATGATGACACTGTGTCAAAAGGTCTTTGGGAAAACTCTGCTAAACCTAAAACCTAACACAAACAGAATACATGAGAATATAATTTCTGAGTGGCAGTGTGTATATACTGGGATCTCGAGCAAGTGATGGAGTGAATATATATTTTTAAAATTGCATTTGTAATAATACTGAGAATAAAAGTCTCAGTATTATTATTATTATTATTTAAAAAAAACACATTCAAAAGCCATGGCTCATATCCCATGCTTATGTTGTGTGTCTGAGGGTTTCTGGACACTTGATATTATGATGTTGTCATGTGCAGATCAAATGGCCTTTTTGTACTAAATGCCAATCTTGTGTGTCCAACACCAAGTTTGAACAACATATGGGATTCTTAAACTCATATTAGTTCCCACAAGAGAAAACAACACTTCTGAAATCTGACACCGTTTTCTACAAGATGGGCTGGAATCCCCTTTCTGTAGTATAATCTCATTGAGGTAGAGGTCTAAAGCCATTATATCATTGGGAACCCATTCATTTTATTCAGAAACCTGAATCTATGAAGTATTGAAGGAGATATGCTAGTATCTCTTTTGTTAAGGCCCATCAGTAAAGAGAAAGAAAGAAGCATTCCACCATGTAAAATAGTAACAGCTGTTCTAACCTTTATAAAATCAAAACGGTTTCTTCAATCTTTGTTCAATTCTCAGGTTCCAGGAAGGTGGGTTCATTGTACATTCCCGGAAAAGTTCAGGATAATCAGTAATATTTTGAGGGAGAAAGAGCAGTTTAAAGACAAAAAGCAAAGAAAAAAAAAGCCCTCTCCCTCTGTCAAAAGTGACTTTGGGGGGGAAAATATGTGAGTGACCATTTATAGTTACACCTTCTGAGAAGACCAGAGCATTTTCACCTGAAACAATGATGGCTTCCTATTCTTCTTGTGTTAGAATTGGTTGAAAGCCTTTAAACACACACACACACACACACACACACACACACTCCATTTCATTTAGTCTTTAAAATAAGCTTTTTTCATGTAATGATAGTCAATGGGGACTAACCATAAACCGAGGCATCCTCAGTAGTGCTCTCTCCCTCCCACATCACAGCTGATTTAGAATGTGGAGAGGTGGGGGAAAACACTGTCATTTACCTCATATTATTTGTGGAAGACCAACAACCGGGTCTTCGGCGTGGGTTTGGCACTTAACGGGTTAACCGGCACTGAGATATTGCCCTTTACAGGGATATCAAGCGATTTAAACCCAACCGCAACCTAAATATCACATGTAACCGTATTTAGACTAAAGAATAGACTTATTTACTATAAGGTTAATGGAGCAGAACTAATAGACTTCCAAGAATGTTACACCATAAACAAAACCAGGTTGTGACCTGAATAGGCGGAAGACTTCAATCTACAAGCATAGCGTGAACTTACGGACTTTGCGTAGCGATCTGCATAGCCTGACTCCGAGCCTGTCGGCGCTCGGGGAAGAGAACTGCTTGGCCCTAGCCGGGGTAGGATCGGAAGTTGACAGCCTGTCCCGTGTTCCCAACAACCCCCGTGAGACTGGTGGAGGGGTTTTCTACCCTGTACGCCCCTCCCCACCCCTTGGTCATCAGCTTGGCTTATTCCTGCCCAGAGAAAGGTGGCGCCTTGGGTTTACCGGTGCCCTTTGGGGATACTTGGCAGCTCTTTGAGACTGCCTCTCACCTCGGGATTGTTCATGCTTCTTCTTGTGGATCTTGTGGATTGAGGCAGATGTGCCCTATTGAGGGTATGTAGATGTGGTCACGTATTACCTGTCTGACCAGAACTGTATCTCCTGTCCCGTCCCGTCCCCGCCCCCGGTGGGGATTATGCAGAAAGGGTTGCCAAGTTACAAGGGAAAACTATGTCAGGGTTCATGTCACTGTGTGTGTGCTCAGGATTTCTCCACATTATTAGTGGTTGACATGAAAGAGAGAAGATGACACTGACATTTTGGTGGGTTGATGGTGGGTGGGTGGGCTGAATCTGCTGGCAAATACAGGCAGAAAGGAAACTGGGAAAGATGTGAGAGATATCTGATCTCTGTGAGATATTCAGGATAAGGCCAGGAACACCTATCTGCATTGATGGGAGCTGGGAGGACTCCTTGAGTTCTACAGAAGGGAGTAAGGTACAGTGGTTAGAGTCATGCATGTTTACTTAGAGGATAACCCATTGTGTTCTGCAGGGCTTACTCAGCAGTAGCTTTATTTTTTGAATAGTAGAACAATAACAAGGAACTTAGTGGGTCTGATTTCCTTCATCAAGACTTTTTACTTTTATCTCACTTAGGGAAAAGTGAAATTAGCGGAAAAATCCAAGAAGTGCATAGACCGTTAACTACTCACTTGTTATTTTGTGGGAATGTATGTGTGTGTGTGGGGGGGGTGAGAAGTAGGATCATGAAAATATAAAACTTTGCAGTTATATCACTATAGGCACACAAGGAAACTTCTAGGCTGGAGGCAGTAATATCTGAGAACACTGTAAACAGCAATTCATTTGTTGCCATGACAACTAACAGAGTTTCATTCAGTTTCTTCTCTTCCCACCAGTCTCCTCCCATCTCCAGTTCCTGGTTGATGAAACAGGGGACGGGGAGAGAGTCAAAAAGTAAAGATAAGTCATTGTGTTGATTGGTAACAAGAAAATTACTTTCCCTGCTTCTGTGCCGCTAGGAGCAGGGAGAACTTTTCGGGTGGGGAGGATTGATGAGGTAAGCGTCCCAGGCATGCTGTTTGAGTAGGCTGTGCAAGGGCGGGGCTTCTAGGACGATATTGGCCCTTGTAGTCCTGCCCTCGGCTTCTTTCAGTTTTGGGCTGTATGCAGTATGGGCTTTGCTGGTTGCCTGTTAGCGGGCTAAGTAGGAATTTTGGCTCGTTGTCTCGATTGGCCATAGGGGGCAATGTGCGTGGTTTTGCCTACTCTACACTGTTATGCAGAGGATGGTGTTGTTTTTGCAACTTGCAATTTTTGTATTGATCTTGTTTAATTCGGTCACACTGGCAGGTAAGTTTGGGAACATTCAGTGGGATTACGGTTGGTAAGCATCCGCTGGCACCTTTGAGTGGCCTGTGGCTTATGCTGGCTCAGCTTGTCTGAGCATGGAAAGCTAAGCAGGGTCAGGCCTGGTTATTACTTGGATGGGACATGGGAGACCCCTCCTCCAGTTTCCTGCATTGAGCAGGGGGTTGGACTCGATAGCCTTGTAGGCTCCTTCCAACTCTATGATCTATGAAATCCATGAGGTGCTTGATGATTCCGGAGGCTCTCTGCTCAGCATTTTTCAGCCTAGTGGGAGATACAGATTGCCTTTGAGGCTGACTCACCTCGCCCACTTGGAGTTTTGCAACTTCATGAGGAGGTGACAGGAGAAGGCCTCCCAACACCGGCATTGGTGTAAAACTAAGGGGTGGTGATTTTACAGACACTGCCCCTTAGGGATCGATGCATCACCCTATACACCTACTGGCAAGGGGGCAGTTTAGTCAGGAACCCACACTAGTCTTCCCCTTCGTAGGTCTGTCATGGAAATAAATGTGGCCCAACTTTATACCACACTCATGTGTCTCAACTCGTTATTTCCACACTTTACGCTTGCAGAAGTAACCACCCCCACCTTCACACTTTCCATAAGTCTTAAGAATTTGACAGCATCCAAGAGAGGGGAAATCAAGGCAAATGCAGACCAAGCAGTTCAAAAAACTATCAGTCTATCATTTGAACAGATGTAGTAGGGCAGCAAGAACAAGACTCTTTGGCTGCCCGTTTGTTTTTGTTTTTTTGAAGAGGCAGCCATGTTTTCCCTTCACAGTGCACCTCTGAATTCAGTGCACAGTGCACATTCAGAGGTGCACTGTAAAGGGAAAACATGGCTGCCTCTTCAAAAAAACAAAAACAAAAACAAACAGGCAGCCAAAGAGTGACAAGGTGCAGTTTGGGAAAACAAACATGGTGTCAGCAAGCATGACTTAGCTTCAAGATCTCTGTAGGTTTCTCAAATCTACCTGAGAAATTCTCCACCTGAAACTCAAAAGTGACAAATACGAGGCCCCAGCTTTGCATTCCTGAAATTTGGATGAAAAAGTGAAAGGGCATTCTTTGCCCAGTCCATTCTGTTTCCCAGCAGATTCAGGCCTCCCAGCCTACCAAGCAACTATTTGGCAGGCTGGTGGTGAGGGTAGCAATTCTCCTGGGAAATTGGCATTATCAGAGAAAGTATAACTTCTGGAACCCATTTATTAATTTTAAAAATTGGTTTGAACTCATAACCCTCACTTTGATTTTATATTGGATGTTGACATGGTGTGAGGTCCAGGCTGCAAGGGGCTTGGTTGTCAACTGAATATCTGTACTTCAGTTCCTCCCCTAAACAAACAAATTCAATAAACAAACAATAACAATAGTTAAAGCTATACAGTTCCAACCAAGCAGCAAAATTCTCAGGCTCACAAGACGTAACACCATCCACAACCTCCCTAAGCAGGAAGAAAATGCAAGTGAAAATTCTCATTCTCCCAAAGCAGATAAGCCATGCAGACAGAATGGAGAATATGATATGCAGAGGTGACTGTGGGGGTTTGGAAAACGAATGATGAACAACTTAGGACCATCCACGTCTCCTATTTTAGAGCAGCTTCCCCAACCTGGTGTCCTCCAGATGTGCTGAACTGAAACTCCTATCATTGGTGATGTGTAAGTGGCTACCATATTCAACAAGGAAGGAAGCCATGATATCATTCTAACTTCAACTTTATACTTTTAAATAATAAAGTAAAACACTTAGGTACATGCATTTTTAGGGATGTCCCGAAATCTCGATGGGTGAGGAAGTGGGGGCAAATTCGCACCCACTCAACACCCCCCCCCGAGCCCCACAGCACTCACCTTCTCCCCGGATCATCACATCTCCCCGGAGAGGAGCCGGGGAGAGGAACTTCCGGGTCCCTGGCGCTGCGTTTTTAGCGTAAATACCATAGAAAACCACCTGAGGGTGGTTTTCTATGATATTTACGCTAAAACTGCAGTGCCAGGGTCCCGTCGCGTCAGTTCCTGGAACAGCGCCGGGACACGTCACGTCACTTCCGGGTCCCAGCAAAGTCAGCTGGGAGGCCCTCGTGTCGCCACGGGAGGAGTTGAGCCACGGGGGTGCTTGCCGAGCACAAGGCGAGCACCCAAACAGGTACGCATAATTTAGGGATGGGAGCTGAGCCCAGCGCTCGGCTCACAGGGCACTCGGTGAGCACCCCCACCTCGCAAGCCAAGCCTCCGGCCAGTGCCAGGTGAAGTGCTCGCTGGACTTCCGGGTCCCCGGCGCTACATTTTTTACATTAAAAACAGCGTAAACTATGTTAAAATGGCCATGATTGGCGTAACTGGCACTAGTTTTTTATGTTAAAAACAATGTACAGTATGTTAGAACAACCGCAATTTGTGTGGCGTATGCAAACGTATTTTATGCTGTATTTTATGCTGTTTTAATGTTAAAAAAAAAAGTAGCACCAGTTATGCAAATCACAGCCGTTTTAACGTAGCTTATGATGGTTTTTTTACGTAAAGAACGTAGCGCCAGAAACTGGAAGTTCCTTTCCCTGGCTTGGTTTGCAAGGACACGAGCCCCAAGCCAGGGAAAGGTAAGTCCAGTGGAGCTCGGGGGGGGGAGGTCGAGCCCAGCAAGTTCGCCGTGCTTCCACCCCCCCATCGAGCTCTGCGCACAACCCTACGTTGTATTCAGAAAGCCCATATGCCCTAATGAACCCCTTGAATAAGGGCTGCTTCATACACAATATTTTTTACAGGGCCATACCTTTTCCTAGTCCTATTCAGAAGTTCATTAGCAATAGAATTCTATGTACATTGACTCAGGAACAAGGCCTATTGAGTTCAATGGGGCTTACTCCCAGCCAGGTGTGCGACCTCACTAGATCAAGGCATCGACATTTAAGACAGAGTAAGTGTCCAATGCAAACAGTGATGATTATGCAGAAAATCACCCTCATGACCCACCAGGGCACAGAATGCGCACTGATGCCTTCCCGAACAACAGTACCATAGGGTGGTCATGTGTCCTCTTTTATAGAGCACATTCGCCTTTTTGAAGGACTGCCAGGGGGCACCATCTCTTTGAAGGCATCCTTTATTTGAATGGCTCTTCTGTCAATTCTGGTTTAAGAATCATAAGAACTGTGTCACCCATCAGGAGTTAGCACCTGGGCAGCAGACTAAACAGGCAGGGACCTTGGTCATCTGGTCACAGTCTTCCCCACACTCTGGTGAGATCATGTACTGCATTTCTGTTGATCTTATAACGCTTATTCCTATATTTGCACTTATACACATTCATTAGCATATGCAATTTTATCAGAGTCCTATTTTTGAGTGATTCAGAAGTGGACACCCTAACCCTGCATGCCTTGGCAGGAGAGTCAAACATGACGCGAGTCAAGAAGAAGACAGAGCATGGCATGGAGAGCAAGATGATGGCGGTGTGTCACAGGTGTGTGTGGATGGCTCGGTAGCTGTGGCAATGGAGAGTCTTCCTGCGCTGCCAGGAAGCCTGGCTCTGTTGTAGTGTGTAACCAGGACTGAGTGAGGAGTTCTTTTCCAGCCTGTAGCTGGTTACTCAGGCCCCAGCCCAGAAGGATCAGCCCCAGCAGAGAGAGAGAGAGAGAGAGGAGAGTTGAGGGCAGAAGAGAACTAATGGAGAGACGAGGTAGAGAAGAACGTGTGCCTTACTCTCCTCCCTGCTGACATCTGAGGCCCAAGCTAAGGTGGCAGTATCACAAGGAAGGTGTCGTGACCCATCACCTGTACAGACAGTTCAGTCCTTTGAAATGTCTTAAGCCAGGGCCAGCCCAAGACATTTTGCTGCCTGAGGAAAAGGGCAAGATTGTGTCCCCGAACCCCCATTCCATGTACAAAAGCCAACCAGACTGATAGTTGAATCTTAGTTCAACGTCGGTAATGGGTCAGCATCAGCAGCTTCCACTGCAACTGAGGGAAGCAGGCTGGATTAGGAGGCACACAGCTCTGCCTTCCCACATCTTGCTGCTTCACCCCCACCACCTGCTGCCTGAGGTGGCACTGGCTGCCTCACTCTGCCTTCTTGTAGGGCCAACTCTGCCTTCACCTTAGTCAATGTGACCAATCTGGCTTAGTAGTACCTCGGCTAATATGGGCTTACATCCTCGCACTTCTCTTTGAATGTGCTGTTTGCTGGCTTTTGAAGCATATTGCATTTTGTGTCTAAGCTATGGAAGCATATAAACATGTATTGTTCATGAAAATCTGCTTTAAATCACCTTGATGTGTATATAAATTGACTTGAAAGTACCACAAAAGAATACAATTTTATGTAACATTTAAATAAACTCTGATTGAGTGGGAATTAAAAGTAGGCAATTCGATACTTCTCCAGTATCTGAAGGTTTTCTCCTTACATATTTGTATGTGTGTGTGTGTGTGTGTGTGTGTAGTTCTCAACAGAGATATTTATGCTGAATATGTAACTAAATCTCCCATCTCTGTATGTAAGTTTGCCTAATGTGATTGTGCCTCATCAGACAGATGCCAGTCTGCTGATGCAATAGGCAATCAAGGCTACTCTGATGTGACTCTGCTAAAAAGGCTTATAAAGCATGTGTGCCATTGTTAAAAATGAAATATTAAAACATACACTTTTGCCAAAGGGGGGGACCACCCAAATTGCACAGCTGTGTTTTTTTTAAAGGAATTTTAAATGATGTGGGGGACTAAATGTTAAACAAGGTTTGGAATCACTGATTTGGGTCATGATGGGCAAACCCCTCCATCCTCATCTCAGGTCAGATACAAGCTGTATTTACAAGCTGTTTTGGCAAGTAAGATGAGCAATTTGATCTTAGGGATGGGGAAATCAGCAAAACCCAAGCTTGTCAAGGTTCTCCACGTTCTACCTTGAAGCTCGATCTAACTCCGATTGGAAGGTTCTTTTTGTTTTTGTCGTCCCCCCCCCCCAGCAGACTGAGTGGAGGGAGATGAAAGGGAGAGCAGGGCCCTGCTGAAAGAATTAATTTTACCCTCTTCCCTCCCATTCCTTTTTCCTTGTGTTTCATGTCTTTTTAAATTTAGACTGTAAGCATGCAAGCAATGACAGTCTTGTTTAATTGATTTTATGTAAGCTGCTCTGGGAGCCATTTTGGGTGAGGAGCAGCATAAAAATACTTTATTTTATTTATTTATTTATTATATTTATATCCCACCTTTTTTCCTGCGAGGAACCCAAGGTGGCTTACACAGTCCTCCTCCTCTCCATTTTATCCTCACAACAACCCTGTGAGGCAGGTTAGGCAAAGTCACCCAGTGAGTTTCATGGGTACTAGAACCCGTTTCTCCTGAGTAACTGCCTATTTTAATCCTCGGTTTTTCATAAGCTAATTTATATTGATAGCTGCCTTTAGCTCTTTAAAGTGAAATGTAGATTAGGAAGCTGCCTACTACGGAGTCAAACTATTGATCCATCTAACTCAGTACTGCCTACACTTCGGGTCAGATGCAACTTGATAGTCCTCCCAATTCAGTCCATGGCCTTTCCTTCAAGCTGAACCCACTATGTTTACCTTGCACGCGCGCACACCCCATGGCACCAGTTTCCTGCAGATCAGCTGAGCAGCACAGTGGGGAAGATTGTGGGGAGGAAAGATTTCAACTTCCCCTTCTTGCAATCTCCTTGCCTCCCATGGGAAACAGTTGAGCAACTGGGAAAATTGGAAGGAAGGGGGGGGTGAGCCAGCTGCCAAGGCAGGAAGGGATCAGTGAGGGTTTTTGTTGTTGTTGTTGTTTGGCTTCTGCATGTCAGTTCTCACTGAGCCCTGAGAAAAGGAGGAGGTTCCTCCCTTAGTGCTCAGCGCAGAAGCCAAACAAGCTAGCAATACAAGAAGGAAGTGACCTTTTCCTGTATCACCAGTTCTCCATTTTTACATGGTGGGCTGAGAGGAGGAGGACAGGAGAGAGGAGGAAAGGTGGAAACAAAGGTAAGAGGGTGAAGGAGGTGGATAGAGGGTGGAACTGGAGAGTGTTAGAGAGCCAGGACAGGGGAGAGTGAGGAAGAGAATGATCAGAAGTGAAAGTATCTCAGGAAAAGGGCAACAGAAGAGCAGCAGGATGGATGGATGGATGGGGTAGGTGTGTGAGAGAGGGGGCGATGAGTGTGCATGTAACAGATGTACAGTTTGTGAATGGGGGAAAGTGTGTGGATAGCTGCATGAGTGTTCATGAGCTGTGTGTGGTCAGGACTGATGTGTGTGGAGGATGAATGGATATGGCTTTGGTCCTGCCCACTGTTGGCATGCAGCCCCTGGAAGGTCGCCCACAGGGGAATGCAGCCCTCAGGCTGACAAATGTTCCCTACCCCTAATCTACACCGACTGGCAGTGGCTCTCCAGGCGTTTGGACGTGGACATTTTCCAGCACTACCAGGAGATGAAGAGTTAGAACTTGGGAGCCTATGCATGTAAAACATGTGCTGTACCACTGCAATCCTCTACCCATTTACCTGGGGCTAAATCCCACTGAACTCAATGGGATTTACATCTGAGTAGATCTGCTTAGGATTGCACTGTGAGTCTCTTGGAGCAGAAATGAGTCTGATGACACTTTAATGCCTAACAAGTATGGATGATGATGATGACCATGATTGTTATTGTATTCTTATTGTTGGTTTAGCCATTTTTCCATATCGTCTTAACACACTGATGTAATGATGTCCTGAAATAATTGTGGCTTCCATATCAAGACTGATATTGTCAGAATGGACGAAGAATGAAACGTTCCCCTTTCTTTGACTGCTTAACCATTCCTCAAATGTATTGTTAATGTTAGCAATTAGCATCAATGACCAAACTCCACCTCTCAAAGAGTAGGCCCTCCCAGTAGACATTTAGGGTTTGATCTGTATTTCAGAAAGTTACATTTCAAACACTTTCTCCTATTCTGCAGCACGTGTGCCGGTGCTCCATAGTGTGATGGGCAGTGTGCCTGGAAAAAAGAGAGTTGTTTAACCTACCGTATTTTTTGCTCCATAACACACACTTTTCCTCCCCCCAAAAATAGGGGGAAATGTCTGTGCGTGTTATGGAGTGAATATTGTAAAAATATTGTTTTTTTAAAAAAAATTTTTTACAGCTGGGCGGCTGCTCCACAGCCCCAACCAGCTGATCCTTCGCTCCTTCGCCCCGATCCCAGGAAAAGAAAAGAGGGAATGAGAAAGAAAAACACAGGAGGAGGGACGGAGAGCTGCTGCAAGCCGAGGGGAAGGGGGAAGCGAGGAAAAGGCAGTAGCATTTCAACTTCTTCGGAGGCAGGAAAAGAAAAGAGGGAATGAGAAACAAAAATACAGGATGGAGAGCTGCTGATAAAAACAGGGAAATGCCCTTCTGAACACGGCTTTCTTTCTTATATGCGAATTTCTTGAATTTACATTTCAATTAGGCTGAGTGGGAGGGGATTGCTCAAACCAGGAGCTTTTCCAAGCGAGGGAAATGAAGCACGTAGCGTTTCAACTTCTCCAGCTGCGACTTTCGGAGCCAGCCCAAACAGACCACACCTCCGCACCGCTTATGGCTGCTAGGGGCAGAGGGGGGAGGATTCTTCCTTCAGCAGCTGCCGGAAACCCAGAAACACAACAGGAGCCCCACACCTGCCTGCCTGCTCCTCTGGCGGCTACTCTGGGGGAAGGGAAGGGGAAAATGAGGGGGAAGAGGGGAGGGAGGAGAAGACCGGGAAAGGGATGGAGGGGGTGTGCGAGTGTGAGAGAGGGTGTGTGTGTGTGTGTATATGGTGTGTGCGCACACTAAAGGCAGAGACCAGGAAAGGGATGGAGGGGGTGTGCGAGTGTGAGAGAGGGTGTGTGTGTGTGTGTGTGTGTGTGTGTATATATGGTGTGTGCGCACGCTAAAGGCAGGGACCAGGAAAGGGATGGAGGGGGTGTGCGAGTGTGAGAGAGGGTGTGTGTGTGTGTGTGTGTGTGTGTATGGTGTGCGCGCACGCTAAAGGCAGAGACCAGGAAAGGGATGGAGGGTGTGTGCGAGTGTGAGAGGGTGTGTGTGTGTATATATGGCATGTGTGCGCGCTAAAGGCAGAGACAGACAGACAAACTCAGACTGGGCAAAGCAGAGCTTCTCCTCCCTCCCGTCACCCTAATCTTCCAGGGGAGGGGGGGCGCTTGGACCGGCACAACTTTCAGCTACTCTGACCCAGCTGCCTGCAGCAGCAGCACCAGCAGCGGAGAAAGCGCAGGGTTGGGAAAGCCCTCCCCGCTCGGTTCTGTGACAGTGGCAGGGTTTTGTAGTCGTTTCACCATTTGGTTCAGAATATTTTTTTTCCTTGTTTTCTTCCTCTAAAACCTAAGTGTGTGTTATGGCCAGGTGCGTGTTATGGAGCGAAAAATGCTAGTCTAAAACCACAGAAAGAAATTGCTGAGGGATTGCATTTGCTGTGTGAAAGAAGACATTTTTTTTCCATTTTCTTTTATTCCTTTTAGCCTTGTGCATATAATCCAGTTGCAAAGGAGGCAATTTGGAGAATGTAAACTTTTGACCTGGTTAGCTGAATAAAGCCCGTCAGACAGGTATGGTGACAGTAAAATTCCTGTTTTTGTTGCCAGCCTGAGGAGCACAAAAAGAAGAGGGTTCTCAAGCACCTGGCAGGCCTCAATATATATGGCTGGTAAGCTGCATTCAACCTCCTTAGTCACATATTTTGCAGGCTGTTCGAAGTAATTTGATTTTTTAAAAATAAAAATACAAATATTACACTATTCATAACATTCTACAGCACTGATTAGCTAAGTTTACATTTCAGTGTTGGAGATGTCATGGAATGCTGAGTGATGGCAGCGCTTAAACTCAAGATGGTTCCAAGGGTCGGCATTGTTGGGCACCTGACAAGGCCCACAGTTTAGCAGGGGCCCTACCTACCACTGTTCCCTAGAGGTCCCTAGCCCCCACTTTCTTCCTTGTTGCTGCCTGTCCACATGACCTCTCCAAGTTTGTGAGCAATGATAAAAGCAAGAAGGAGAAGCTGCCTCTGCTTGCCCTGTCCTTTCCTGGGCAATGGTTCAGATTGGGCCCAAAGGGAGAATGAAAGCATGTGGGTAGCAAATGGTTACAGTGGCAAAGAGTTGGGCCCATTTAGGTAGGAAGGCATGTCCTTCTTGTACAAGGCCCTTCCCCAATCCAACATGGGTGTTGTAGACTGCCATAGCCTGGGGTGGGGGATCTGGATACCAGTAGAATGAAGCAGTAGAATGAAGCTGCTAGCAGAGTAAACTAAGCTGGCTAATTTTCAAAGACAGGTCTGTAAAGAGTTGCACAGCCACACAAGCGATAAACATCAGTAGCAAACTAAGTCAAAGTTCAGTGCAGATTTGTGGCCATGTGTCCTCTTTTAGAAGACAGTTCTCTATTTGAAGGGCTGCCCACTCAAAGTCTTGTTTAAAAGAAAAGGACCCTAAGAAAGGAGAACCCAGGGGCTCTTGAAGCTGCCTGCCAACCATTAGCACCAACAGTTAGCAGACTGAGCAAGGCAGAAAATGGTCATAGTCTTCCACACTAGGCTGAGATGTACTGTATTGCTGTTTAAATTATAATCATTATTTCTAAATTTGCATCTATGCATCTAGATTTTATTTTATTGTATTGTTTTAATTGTACATTGCCCAGGGTGGCCGGGTGGCTGGCCAGATGGGCGATTAATAAATGAAATAAATAAATAGATTAGCATATGCAAATTTCATGCAAATTGGTGTCCTCTTTTGGGTGATGTGTTTCTTTTCCTTCCTTCCTTTCTTTTTTCTTTTTTGGTGATTCATACATGGCCTCCCCAGTGGAGAAGGCAGACAGCCTGAGGAAATGAGATGAACATATGAAATTCAGGGGAAATATTAAAAACCCTGCAGTGCTCAAGTTATAGGGGAAGGTTTCAGGGACTTGGGGTAGAGGGAGTGCTCAATGAAATCCACATGCCACATCACCTCCAATTTTTGCCAAATCATATCCCCATGTAGCCTCTCAAAACAGTAGGTAAAGGGGCCTGTCACAATGGGTCTGAGTCCCTGTCATTTGAGCGCAAAAGCTCTGACCAACGACACTACGGAGGAATTGGTTTTGCTTTGATTGTCATTTCTTTGCCTTCTCTCCACCATCACCATTTAGCTCTGTAGAAATCACCTCTTGGTGCCACATTGGGAAACTTTAATGTTTCTCCAATCTACTGGCAGTGCTGTGTCCCTGCTCTAACTCCAAGGAGAGGAAAATGTAATACTCATTTTTTTTTTTAAAAAAATGCATATGTCCTGAGCATTAATTGTTTGGGTTGAATAGGATTTCTCATGAAGATATTGCTCTTCAAATTGTCATCATGTAACAAAGGAGCCAACATCAACAACAGAAAGGATGCTGAGTGCACAACTGAAGAGGTTTATGGGGGAAGATTTTTTTTTTTAATCCAAAAGAAGAAGAAGCCTGTATTCACATCCCTGCAATCAGAAGTGTGAGAGAGAAAGGGGAAGATCGAGCTCACAAGGAGATGAACTAAATGGTATGTTGCCTGGGTTACATTAAAGACTGCGTTTTTTCCTTCTTTGAAGCAAATTATGTTGCACTCCTTTCAAGATCACCTCATTGTTAATTCTGAATCACTGAAATTCTCTCTTGGTAAATAGCTATCTCACTGAATACGTGAGGGTAGCAAAGAGGAGGGAACAGCCAAGTGTTCTGAATCATCATCCTGACTCTAACCAAAGCCAGAAGTTAGTTAGGATGAACCTGAGTTTCTGCTTTAATGAAGTTATTTCTTTTGTTACGGGCTGCAAAATTCAGAGAACCTGAACCAGGGATGTTGAAGAGTCCTTGGTCTCGAGTCACGAGTCGAGTCACAAGTCTTTGGACCCGAGTCTTGAGTCCGAGTCCTTGGTCCAAAATGGTGACTCACGAGTCACGAGTCACTCCCAAAGCTGACTCCACGAGTCCCTATTAAAATCAATGGGGTTTTTCCCCAACAAAATAAGGCTACTTCAGATGTGTGGCTTAAATAAATTCTAGGCACAAGTGTGCCTTTTTATTTCAAAACTCTGCAACTGATTTTGGCAAGAACAGACCAGGCAGAAAAACCCAAAATAACCAGGCAGGCAGAGGAGGCAGGGAACCCCAAAACAGGCAGGCAGAGGCCTTTGTCTTGGACAATTCAACTGTTGAACTGGTCAAGAAGAGACCAGGCAGGCAGAGGAGGCTGGGAACCCCAGACAGGCAGGCAGAGGCAGCCAAGCCCAAAATGTCTGAAAGGTTGCATTTTAGAAAAATGATTTTAAAAAATAAACTTGCTGTACTTCCTAAAACTTATCCATGTTGCATTTGAGGAACATGATTTTTTCTAAATGTTTGGCCCCCATTCTGAAACGGTGAGATCTCATCACAATTCCACCCTCACTGAACACCCGCTTCACTGGTGATGAACTTGCTGGAACCAGAAACACACTCAGAGCAGCTACACAGAGTAATCTCAAGTCCTTCTTCTGCCTCTCCCAAGTACGCAACACATCAATCAAAATAAATCTTGACACACTGTTGGGGCTGCACTCCTGATAGCCGTCCATAGTGGCCGAGCAGCGGCACACCTCTCTTCCATGCGCTTTTCGCCGGCAATCACGCTCCTCTCCACTCCTTCTGGCACAGCCCAGGGATGTTGAAGAGTCCTTGGTCTCGAGTCCCGAGTCGAGTCTCGAGTCCCATTAAAAATATTGGGACTCGAGTCCGAGTCGAGTCAGAGGGGGGACTCAGTCCGACTCACGAGTCGAGTCCTCGAGTCCGAGTCCCCATCCCTGACCTGAACCATATCATCACTGGCTCATCATGCCACGTAAAATGTAGTGAGCTTTACATTCCTTCTGAAAACTTGTTTATGCAAGCCTTCCCTGGCTTGTAATTGATTATGAGGTTGCTGCATTTTATTATTTTTATTTATTTATTTATTTTTGTCGTCGTCATGAGTTGTAACTGTTTATTGTTATATATGTATTTTAACAGTGGTTTTTAGTATTTCTTGGTAAGTAAAGCATGGGCCCTTCTCCCCATCCATATATAGACGCTGACCAGACTGGCAGTTGAATTTTACTTCAACACTGGTGAAAGAACATGTCCCTCCACTGCACCTGCGAGCAGCGGGCGAGCTTAGGGAGCACAGAGCAGGTTGCAAGTCACAAACAGATCTCTTTGCCAACACTTTACAGCCTGTTCTCTGCCTTACAGCATCGCTGTGCCTAATGATAGGGCCAGCCCTGTGCCGAGGGAATGCAAACTCCACGATGATGGTGCATTACATGGAATTTGTATCTATCTAGCTGGGTCTGATCTGTAAAGGCCCAAAGTCAAGTCAGCATTTTTTGACATCACATCACCGTGAGCCTCCTCCTCCATCCCCCCATCCTAATCTACTCTCTAGGATACAATACATAATTGCTCAAGCAGGTAAGTTCCACCCCCACCCCCATTTTCCTTAATAACTAAAATAATGTATTTCCTTAATAAATAAAATAAATCTACCTTCCCACATGCTTGATCCTGTGCCCTGATAGGCGTGCGCCACCTAGGTTTAGTAAAGTGCCCTGCACAGCATGGGACCAGGTTATTTGAAAGATCATATTGTCCCATGTCAACCTGCCTGGGTTTTAAGACCCTCAGCCATGGGAGAGGCCCTTCTGTCTGTCCCTCCATCACCTGAAGGATGTTTTGCAGGAACACAAGAGAGGGCCTTCTTGGTGTCTGCTCCCACATTTTGGAATTCCCTGCCAAGAAGGCCCTCTCTTGTAAATGCTAAGTTTCAGCACATTCAGTATGTTAGGAAGCCATGTACAGGGATGTTCGAGAATTTCATTCCTGTTTGCAAATCATGTGAACATGTCCCATTCACAATCCCAAATGTGAATGCAAGCAGGAGGGTAATTCTCGGGAAATTTTCTCAATTCCCCAAATTTGCATTCATGCTCAAAGGTGTGCACTTGTGCAAGAACACACTTCCAAAAATGTACATCCCCCTCCCAATGCATTTTCACAATTTAGCTTATGGGGGCAAAGTGCACATTTTGCATGTTCAAAAATGCACACTTTTCCTGTTTGGAGAAAAAAAGAGGCAGGACAAATATTGACGTGGAAAACACAGAACCTTGATGAGCTTGAACATTGCTCACTCTCTGATCCCTAAGCCATGATAAAACAGACCGCTGAATTATGAACATATTGCCTCTGAAATGATTGACTATCAATAATTGACTTGCTTTGGGAGGGCCATAGCTCAGTGGTAGAGCACATGTTTTGCATGGAGAAAGTGCCAAGTTTTGTCTCTTGCCTCTCCAGCTAAAAAGATCAGGTGACCTCTGCCTGAGACCATGGAGAGCCACTGTCCATGATCAGAGTAGAGAAGGGGTGGGCAACATGTGGCCTTCCAGCTGTTTTGGCCTACAAATCCAATCATCCCTCACCACTGACTATGTAAGACTGGGGCTGATGGTAATTGGAGGCCAAAACATCTGGAGAACCACAAGTTGTTCACCCCTGGTGCAGGCAATGCTAGGCTAGAAGAACCAATGGTCTGACTCAATATAAGGCAGCTTTTTTACATGTTCACATGTTCAAATTCAGTACTGGGAATTTGAGTAATTTTTTACATCAGGAATGGATTTACTAGAAAGCCTCAGATTAGATTGTCTAAAGATCCTCCATAGTTTAATTAGGGTGGGTTGATAGGGACACACACTCTGGAGGTTCCCTGGATGGACTCAGTAAGACATTAAATACGATATGATATATTGGCAACTATTAAAATAATTGTAAATGGTGTGCTTTTGTCCTTTTTAATATGATATAATTAAGTCTATTTCTGAAGATGATAGATAAAACCCCAATTACAGCTTGTTCAAAGACTTAGTAAAAGCAGCTCAGAGGCTTAGTAAGGCTGGGAGACCAAGGATAATGGAACTACTGTATAATAATAATCATCAAATTATTATTTGATTTGAGCCAGTGTGGCGTAGTGGTGAGAGTGTTGGACTGGGACTCGGGAGATCCGGGTTCTAGTCCCCACTCGGCCATGAAACTCACTGGGTGACTTTGGGCCAGTCACTGACTCTCAGCCTCACCTACCTCACAGGGTTGTTGTGAGGATAAAATGGAGAGGAGGAGGACTGTGTAAGCCGCCTTGGGTTCCTTGCGGAAAAAAGGTGGGGTATAAATATAATAAATAAATAAGGGAACTATCTTATTTTCCCTAGACAGCATCTGGGGAGCCATAGGATAGTTAGGATCCCCAGCTCCAAAGTCAGAGACAGTGCTCCGACTCCGACCTTGGAGCTGGGGAATCACAGTTCTGATCCCCTTCCCCTCCCCCTTCTCAGCTGGCATGGAAAGAACTGCACTGGCTGCTCTGCAAGGTTGGGAAAGCAACCTCGGAAAGGCTGTAAAAGGGGTGTTTTAGGGGACGCGGAGGGGAAGAGACTGGGGTGGCTAAGGTATGAGGTATCCTGTAGCTGCTGCAGCCTCCTCCCTTCCCCCTCTGGAAGTGGCCATCTAGTGAAAATGCGGAGCAGGAGGAGCAGGAAAGCAAAAATCACCTCTGCTGCTCCTCCCATTCTGCACTGGATGAGTGTGAGCCTCTGAGTTCGGAGGCTCCTGCTCATCTTGCTTGGATTGTGCCCTAAATATCTCATTCCTATATTTATTAACTCTAAATAATATGATATTTGTTATTATTAACTCTGAACAATGCAGTTCATTAACTCTGAATATTTATTAAGTCTGAATAATAATAAATATATATAATGTGTATTAATTCTGATTAATAATAAATATTGCATTCCTGTGTGCATGAACATTTTTTTGGTATGCATTTTTGTGTGCAAGTCTCCCAGTGCATGCATTTTATATGCAATTTTGCCTAATATACGCATTCGACAAGCAAGCAATTTTCCCAACACATTTTCGAATGTTATTGGCACGATAGTGATTTGTGTGCGTGTGCATCTTCCCTCGAGATATATATATTTATATGCATTCTTCGATTGGAAAACCCCGTTGAACAATTCAGAGAACTGTGTGGATTTAGAAGGATAACTGAGTTTCTGGTTCACATATTGGTTTGAAAGTATGAAATTAAGTAACTTCACATTAAATTGTGAACTGAACAAAATTTCTCCTAGATTATCAGCATTGCTTGTGGCAAAAGGGAAAATTGCAAAAATGTGGCATTGGAAAGAGGCAGCTGGAAGGATTTTAGCCCAACAGCTTCGATCAGGCATAGTCCTTGGAGTTTCAGTAGCAAGGGCTTTAAAGATCCACAAATATTCTTAATTTACACTGGTGCCAATTTAATTATGTAATAATTTTATTTATTAACAGCATTTTTATATGGCCCTTTAATAATAATGGGGGTGAGGTGAGGATGGCCTGCTCCCGGCGTAGGTAAGACTCTGCAGATTCTTTTAATTAGATAGATCTTATACTATGTTCTATATCTCACCATGGATTGGCTAAACTTTGCTACTTCATTCCAGCCAGACTAATTACTCCTCTCGTTCCTCTTCTTGTATTGAGCTGTTCTGTGGTTCTTTCCATTAGAGAAAGAACCACATATTGATATGAGGTTTGTACTCGTTCCAGTTCTAACCTTTTGATTACCTTGCACCAATAAGGGTGGAGGAGAAATTTGTCTAGTTCAAATGTTAATATGAACTTTCCTAATTTGCACTTCTCTGACCTCTTTGCAAACCAAAAGGCAGTCATTCTTCCATATTCACACTGTTCCAAATTTTGCAATGCAGTTCTCCAATGAAAAAATGCATACAAAAATGTGTCGGTTGGGGGAAAGTGCACAGGAAAATATGTTTATTAGTGAAAATAAAATACAAAAACACATTATATTGGGGGAAATTGCTTGCAAAAGATTGTATATTAGAAGTGTGCACACAATTATGTATATAAATAAAACATGCATACAACAATGAGTATATTATGGATAAGTGCACACAGAAATGAATATGACATTTTGTGCAGTTTTTTTTTTTTTTTTTAAATCACAAATAGGGAAAAGTGCACACAAAATTATATACAAGAAAATAAAATGCAAAATTAGGATAAATTACTTGAAAAATGTGTATATGAGGAAAAGGTTTGTACAAAAAAATCTACATACAAGGGGAAATGCAACCAAAATTGTGTACACCTGGACAAAAATTTGTATACGGTATTAGGATAAACACACGTTAATGAGTATGCATTTTTGTGCAAACCTTTTTTAAAAAATAAATAGATCACAAACTGATGCAGAAAAGGGATTAAACAAATTGGAAAAAAATGAGAAACTGAGTGAATCTGAAATGGACAGATCCATCCATAGTTACTGAGAAATGTGAGTTACATAGATTCTGAGCCAGACTTGTGGTGTTTTGGTGAATTCCATCTGCAAACGCATATGATCTCTTGTCCAATGCATGGATTCTAGCCTGATTCCTCTCTCCCAATGAGCACATCATCATCTCCATCTCCAAGGCCAATCTTTGCCATCACAGGACTGCTGCTGCTGCTGCTGCTGCTGAGCATCTCTCTGAGGAGGTTGTTGAATTTCTCATTCATACCTTTTGTCAGAATTGGGCTGGGAATCTTCTAATATTTTCTTGGTCTCTTTTGGAGGTCATCCAGCAAACCGCCCATTCATCTGTTACAATGGATTCCAAAATAAATCTGCTGGGATGTTTCCCTCCTGTCCAACTGTCTTCTCATATTTTACCTGTGTGGCTGATGAAACCTGAGCCCCACGGTAAAATTTTTTAAAATGATCTGCTTTCACAAGATGTGCTCCCCACCTGATTTCATATTCAGGGCATTATGTAGATTCATCTTTCCCTGGATTCATAAAATGTGACAACAACTTACCCTGCACAGGGTTTGAGGCAGGATTTTTCATCCATCTGTAATGAAGGTTTGTTTCATCACAAAAACATAAGTGAATATACATTTTAAACCAATTGTCCAATTCTTTCTATATAATGCCTTCCTAAGCTCTTCTGCCATTTGACATATAGCCAAGATGGCTGCCAAGAAGATGTGGTGTCATTGGTCACTGCCAAGGAGATGATAGTAGAAGTGTGTGCGTGTGTGTGTGTGTGTGTGTGTGATTAGTAGTAGCAAAGTTTCTTTCCCTTGCCCAATGCTTTCTCCCAACAACCCAACCCCTTCATGCCATTCCTTCTAGCTTCTTTCCCACACAACAAACATGCAGCTGGAATCTACATCAAGGTAAAAGTTTCTGGAGGGCATGCATGGATGGCTTGCAGGAAAAAAAGCATGAGGCAGGGAAAAGAATAATCACCCACTCTGGCCCATTGCTTCTCTTTCATGGATTCATTTATTTGAAATGATTATACCCTACCCTGTTCACAAATCATGCAAACGTGTCCCATATTTGCAACCTCAAATGCAAACATGAGCAGGGAACACAATTCTTAGGAAACTTTCACAAGTGTACACTTGTACACGTGTGCCCTTCCAAAAGTGTGCACCTGAGCACCTGCGCTAATGTGAATTTCCACTCCCAAATGCACATTTTAATGCTTTAGCCTATGTGGTGTGTGTGTGTGTGTGTGTGTGTGCGTGCACATTTTTGATCAGGAAAAATATGCACTGTTAAAAATGTGCATTTTTCCTGATCGGAAAAAAGATGCATGGGTTCAGGAATGCAAACAAGGTGAAATGTGCTTCGAGGAAGGATTCTAAGAACTGCAACAAACTTGAACGTCACATGTTCACCCATCTCTAGGAGGCGGGTGGTGCCATCCAATGTGGCTACTACCTGTAAGTCACCCTCCAAACTCAGAGGATCACAGGCATCCAATCAAGCTTGGGAGGAGCGTGCAGGCAAGGATTGCCTCCACGCTTCCCTCACCCTGCAAAATACATAGACAGCCAATTTCAGCCATCTATGTCTTTTGTCCCTGCTCACGAGGAGGAGGAGCTGAGGCCCCACTGGGATATGTCCTATCTTGGCAAAGACTCACTCCTCCCCTCCCCGCCCCCAGAACACCCTCCCCCGGCACGTGCTCTGAAGTTGCACTTGGAACTTTGGAGCAGTAGCTGGCATGGAAAGAACCATGACGGCTGTGAGGGTGGAGGGAGGGCACTCTGCAATCAGAGTTGGGACTCCGACCTATCCTACGGCCATCGAGACAACATCTAGCAGTCGTAGGATTGCCCCCTTACAATATTCACTCAACGCATACCAATAAAACAACCATAAAATCATACTTTCACACCAAAACAATTTAAATGCATAATAATAACCTGACCTAAAAACACCAACAAATCTGGAGCCAAATGAAAGTTTTTCGCAAACGTGTCCCATACTTGCAACCTCTGCTGGTAGGCTCTGCTGGTCTAATTTTTATTTCAGTAGTTGATGAGCATTTTTGTATCCTGAGTTCTAGGTATGGGGGCACTCCTGAAGTCCAAATAGTGGCATATTAGTTACTCCCCAGAAACAACCTTCAAAAATAAAGTGTTACTTTTTCAAGTCAAAGGAATATCACATCAAAAAAATACAAATAACTGGGGGGGGGAGAGAAATATATATACAATACATTGTGGACCCTAGGCAACTTTAAAATTGTTTTTTAAATGTCTAGTGCAATTTTTTTTGATGTTTTTATTGTTTGTATTTTTATATTGTATTGTTATTGTAAAATTGTATTGTTATTGTAAAATTTTATAATTGTTGTAAACCATCCAGAGACAACCATCCAGGCTATTGGGCAGTATAGAAATGAAATGAAATGAAATGAAATGAAATGAATAAATAAATAGATGATGATGATGATGATGATGATGATGATGATGATGATGATAAATAATGATGGTTGCTGTACACATACTACATTGTAAGATACTACCAAAAAAATTGGTTGCAGGCCTTGAATTGTCTTTTATTATCCAAGGTATTTGCTTCATTTTCCTGCCTCATGCAAAGGAACAGAGATCGGTGTTGGGAGGAGAGTGCTGATGCAAAGGAGCTTACCTGGATAGATGAGCAGCATCCAAGCCTACTCTAGAGATATGACATGAGACAGAGAGCCACTAAATGACTGCAGTGTAACTACAACAAGGTCTACTAATGCAGAAGATTCACACTTGGGGCTAAGACAGTCCACCTGTGCACATCTAAGCTCCTGTAACACATGGGCTGAGTGCTTCAAAAGTGGTTAACATCTAGCAGTTCCCGCAGGCAGATTTTTTGACAAGTTCTTTCTTGTCAGTGCCTTTAAAGGCTGGATTCCATAGCCAGAGGATGACTTCTGTGTCATGGGAGGACAGGTGTCATGTGCTGACCTTCAAATGTTAAGCTGGATACACTTTAGCCACATGGAATGAATGAATGAATATATATATACGGTATGCTTCTCTTGCAATCACAATGTGGAGAAAGAAACAGGCCAAGCTAGGTCTGGTTACATCAATTCTGGCTGAGTCCAGATGGTAGCCTCTTTGAGCCTCATCCAGGATCTGTGGCCAAGGGGAATGGGAAGGGAAGAGAAGCTCTGAAGACCTGATCTGACACAAGGCATTCTGTTCTACAAACACCTGCGCCTTGCATTGTACTGCAATGAGATTGGTGACTCAGTTATTGATATTGAGCACTTCTGAAAACTATGCCCACAATGATCTAGCATCAATATAATGAACTTAAACTTGTGACATTGCCACAATGTGGTGTAGTGGTGAGCGTGTTGGACTGGGACTTGGGAGATCCGGGTTCTAGTCCACGCTCAGCCATGAAGCTCACTGGGTGACTTTGGGCCAGTCACTGACTCTCAGCCTAAACTACCTCACAGGGTTGTTGTGAGGATAAAATGGAGAGGAGGAAGACTATGTAAGCCGCCTTGGGTTCCTTGAAGGAAAAAAGGCGGGGTATAAATATAACAAACAAATAAATATCTGTTCAGACAAATATAGCCAAAATCTGCTCGAAGAAAATTATTGTTATAGAATTCTAGAGGAGGGCATGGCTGGCTGGCATGAATCCTTAACAGAGGAACTCATGTTAGTATGTGAGGCTACATGGCAACTATTTGTTGCAGCTGGCACTTGCTTTTAATATCTGTTACTTCTTCATTTCTCTCCTCTTTACAACTTCATCTGGGCAGCTGATGCAAATCAGAAGGCTCTTAACTATGTCTCCTGGAATGCAGGGTGTATCTCCCTGCTCTGATGAGCTGCATGCCAAGCTGCCTCTCTGGCTTCAAAACGTACAGGCAGCAGGTCTCTCCCCTGAAGACATTTGCACAGCTGACACAAGCAATTCTGGAATTTTGGCACTCCAAAAGTTTGCTTAGTTTGCTTCTGTGGTGGGGCCAGCCCCGAAAGCAGTGGTCTGAGATTACAGCTTTCAGTATGAGGAGAGGGGGGGAAGCCATGGACCCGTCTTATGTGCCCTATTCTCTTTTCTCTTGGCTTTTCTGGCTGCGATATGCAGTCAGCATGCCCTGCCCTTATCCATCTTCCTGCCACCTAGAAGGAGAGAGGTGGAGGCTGACATGACAACTCCCCAGCTGTTGGCTTAGTATTCCCATATGCTTCCATGCAATTCTCAGGGAGCAGATGTTATGCTCTACTTGCTCTGTGATCAGATACATAAGAGGCCTCCCATTCACACAGCCAATCTGCCCATTGTCTCTTTGCCTTGTTGGCAATATGCAGGAGAAACAGAATATTCACATCTTATGCATCTGAGGACTCATTACAGACCAAAAAGAAAGTAACCAGAAAAGAAACTATGGCTGTCAAAGCAGTAGCATGGCTTTGTAAGAATGTGTTCTGAGTGTACTGCAATGGCAGTTAGGCTATCCAAATATACCACCAACGATGTCATGTTCTACTGAATTGTTTGGGACATGGGTCTAACTCTTTCTGTAGGAGGACAGGGTTAGCATAGCTTCAGGAATCAAATAGTTTAAACACAGGGGACATTATTATTATAGTCCATGCGCGATGAGCATGCTGTCTTTGTTGGCCTGTTTGGTGTGCCCCCCCCCCCATTTGTTTGTTTGTTTGGAGGGAGGTTGAGTGGACAGATTTGTGCCAAATTCTAGCTACATTAACATCTTTGACTTCTCCATTTATATTTATGGGCAGTTCCCATTTCCGTCCTTGAGGAATATTTGAAAATAGCTTCTCAGTATGAATCAGGACATGACCTATCCAGACAATTGGATGGTTCATCCTACCCTTTTTATATGTATGTGTGCCTTGGGGGTTCTCCCCTCCCTATATTTTAGTTTTCCTAAAAAAAAAAAATTTTAGGTCTGCAAGCCTTGGGGTTGCCCTTAGGCTTCTGATACCTCCTGGTTGTGCATGGGTGGTCAGGCGATCACTCGTGACCGAGTAAGATTGTCTTCCAGGGTAATTTTTTTTTTATTTTTTTTTACAAAAATGAGATTTTAAAAGGAGGAAATTTCTAAAGAAAATTGTGTAGACTCTAGCGATGGGTCCGTAAGTGACTGTGGAGGCCAATTCTAGATCCACACAGCTTCCCACAGTGAGGACACAGGTTACCAGATGGAAGATGGTCCTGTAAAGGATTCATTTGACGTGCTTTTCGCTTAGCATGTTTCTCCCTTTCACCTTGCACTCGGGCTTCTTCAAAGTCCATAGAACCTTTGTGAAAGGCCAACCTCCAGTTAGATCGTTCATGGGCCAGAGCTTCCCAGTTTTTGATGTTTATATTGCATTTTTTTAGATTAGCCTTATGAACATCTTTAAACCTCTTATATTGACCACCGATATTCCGCTTTCCATCCTTGAGTTGGGAATAAAGTAACTGCTTTGGGAGACGGCAGTCAGGCATTCGAACAACATGACTGGTCCACTGAAGTTGGCGTTGAAGGATCATTTTTTCAATGCTAGTAGTCTTTGCTTCCAGTACACTGACATTTGTTCGCCTATCTTCCCAAGTAATTCGCAGGATTTTCCGGAGGCAACGTTGATGAAATCTTTCAAGGAGTTGGAGGTGACGTTTATAGATAGTCCATGTTTCGCAGGCATACAATAAAGTTGGTAATACAATGGCTTCATAAACCAGTGTTTTGGTCTTCTTACAAATATCCCGATCCTCGAACACTCTATGTTTCATTCGAGAAAACGCGGCACTTGCGGAGCTCAAACGATGCTGGATTTCAATGTCGATGTTAGCTGTAACAGAAAGATAGCTGCCAAGATAGAGAAAATGATCGACATTTTCCAGTATTGTCCCGCCAAGCTGGATAGATGGCATCACCAAAGGGTTAGCTTTGTTTTGGCTACAAGCAAGGGAGGACTTGTATCAGAAATAGAGAGGATGATCATATAACACTTGCAGTTAGGCACTCTACAAATTAAAGGTTTGGCAGGTTTATGATCTATTGGACAGGAGGCAGCTGGACAGGAGTTCACCCGATCAAACGTGTATACTGTACATATACAGGAAGAATGGGATCAATGGTGGCAAACTCCACTCCACCCTGACATATAAATGTTCACCAGGCCATCTGTACCAGTCCCTACAGGTGTACAAACTGCATGTACATTGGTTCCGTGAAGCACTGTCAGGCTTCACATTTTCCCGCATTCAGATTTCAATCTCAAAATTAAAACCGCAAGTTCTTTCTCTCCCAACTATGAAGAACTTTGTGAATTATAGGAAATCCTTATCAAACATGAAATGAAATGAAATTCTCACCCATCTGCAGCAGCCAAAATTAATTATGTACAGCTATTCCCAGCACAGAGAGGACTGTGAGGTACCTGCTGACCATGTAGCTGTTACAGAGGAGGAACCTGTCAGAAAAAAAGAAGGAGCAACCCTTATTAGGTGCTAACATGGTGGAACACACCGGGATACAGACCCTGACTTTTAAGAGCAAAGCACTCAAAGCCCTGAGTCTGGATGGACAAATCTATCAGTTTCAGTTTTCCCACATTTAAAAATGAACGAACAAATAAAAACTTAAGTCTTTTTTGTCTGTAATATGAAGATCTTTCTGAATTTTGGTAAAGTCTTATAAAAACAGAATAGAAACAAAATTCTCACCTTTCTCTACCGTCAGGGCCTGTGCTTTTTGCAGACAGTGCAATACACACTCACAGAGCGTACACATGTGCTGTTTGTACTTTGTATGCAAGTGGGACTATACAGACAGTCCAGTGAATATGTGGAAGTCAACTGGTCGGGCTTGCCTCCACAAATCCACTCTGCTCCTGTTCACTGTACATGCACGTGTTGATCATCATCTGAAAAGTGCAAAGGTAAAAAGAGACCAGGAGGAAAAATGAGCAACAAGAAAAAAAGTTGATCTGGGAAAGCCAGGGAAAGAGAAGCATCTCGAAAAAGCCTTTTTAAGAGCATAAGATGAGGAGGCAGAATGGATATCCCTGGGAAGAGAATTCTAGCAGAGAGAGAGAGAGGCCCTCCCCACAAGGAATTTCACTGCTCTTATGAGCACTCCTTCAGCTTTCCTCAAGATACCTCAGCCGTCAGGGCCGGTGCTACCATTAGGCCAACTAGGCAGCTGCCTAGGGTGCAGGGCTAAAGGGGGCACCAGAAATAGGGAGGGAGGACTCAAGTGGGAAGGGGGGGCGCTAAATATCTGAGCTTGCCTAGGGCACCAAACTGCCTTTCACCAGCCCTGTCAGCCGTTTCACCTGAACAGGCGCCCTCAGATTCACATCAGATTTTGCTTGAAGTGAAACGTCAGTGGTAAATCGAGGCTTAAAGCCTAAAGCTCTGGATCGCTGGGACAAAGAGAACAAGGGAGAGTGTAAAAATAAAGGAGGAAAGGATGATAGGGTGGAGCATGACAATGATCAGATTTAAAGACGAGGGAAAGGATTTTGAACTGAATGTAGAAGCTAAGTGCTGTTCTATAGATATTCAACAGAATCAAGTGGTAAAGATTTTCCAGGCTTGTATCTCATTATGGTGTGGCTGAGCTGTTGGCATATACAAATTATATATTCTCCCAGAACAGCACACTATGCACAGAGAAAAAACAACATGTCAAGTGAGTAGGATAGGCTGAATATGCAATTATCTATTCATCACTTGAAATAATATACTCCAGGTAAATTTGATCCATTTCTTCTTGATTTTGCCAGATTTATAACTGGCCTTGCAAGGAAGCCAAGGTGATAGTTGGAGGTGGGGGGACCAGAAGTGACACGTGGAGCTTAACAACATAATAACCATGGCCACAGTTCTTGGCAAATAAGGAGAAGGATTAATAGTGCACTCCTACGCATGTTTCCTCAAAAGTAAGTCCCACTAGGTTCAATGAAGCTTACTCCCTACTAAGTGTGTTTAGGTTACAATTCCATTTACATTTACTTGAGTGTAAGCTTCACTGAGAAGGAAATGATTTCTGAATAAAGTAAACATGCATATGATTGGGCTGCATATTTTTAAAACACAGTGCTCACTTCTCGAAATTGGTGCTACTTTTTTAAATAATGTGGTCCAATCCTAGCATGTTTACTCACTTAGACCCTCTGAATAGGAGTTACTCCCACATCTGATAAAGTGGGCTCTAGTCCAAGAAAACCTATGCCATAATACATTTGGTAGTCTTTAACAGGGATGGATGAATCTGTCTGTTTCACTTTCTATAATGTTCACACTTTTTTTTTCCAGGTACAAGTTTCTTCCATTCAATTTCCTCATCAGTTTTCAAATTATTATTTTTTCAAAGTTCATACAAAAATGTGTGCATATTTTCTGTGCATTTTTGAATGCATTGAAATTCTTAGGCATTTTTGCATACATTTCCCCCTAATATATACATATCTGAAAGCAACTTTTCCTAACAGATGTCATTTTTAGTGCATTTTTCCCTACTGTACCCATTTTTGTACATATTTTTCAGTGGAGAACTGCATCACAATACTCAGAGAGGTGCAAAATCCAATGTATAATAGTGTTCTGGTTTGTGTATTCGTTTGGGAAATATGAATTAGGTTGATTCATATTAAAATGTGGACAAAGTGAATTTATCCTCCATCCCCAGTCTTTAATGTGCTACAGGACTTTTTGCTATTTTCCCAAGTAAATGTGAAATATCTTGAATGGTTGGCTGCATTCAGATGTCATGCTAAACTATGGTTTAGTGAGACCTGAATGAACCTAGCCTCCTCCTGAGCCTGTGTGCTTCCCCCAACTGGTTGTCCAATGCAGTTGGGAGGAAAGGTCTGGAAGCTTTTGCTTCTGCTTTTGGTTAACCACGGTTTGCCATGCCATCTGGACCTGTAACTATGGTTAGTTTAAAATAAGCCAGCTTCAGAAACCATGGTTTGAAGTTGGCTTGTTTTAAACTAACCATAGCAAATGCTACACAGAATTTGTCAGTCTGGACAACATGACAAACTGTGATTAACCAGAAGCAGAAGCTTCTGAACTCTTCCTCTTGGCCATGTAGAAGAGGTAGAGAGGATGGAAGGAACATGTGAGTCTGTGAGGAGGCTAGGCTCATTCATGTGTCACTAAACAATACTTTAGTGTGACATCTGAACACAGCCATTCTGTGTTTACTATTGTGTTTCAGAGCTTGATTATGAGGTATCAATGACAACACAAAGGTCAGCATGATATGTTGCTATTACGAATATGTGAGAATTGTACCTATTATTTCCAAATTTTCCATTTTAAATTCTCCAGGCCACATTGAAGTGAGATGAAGGTCCTTCATGTACCAAATGATGGAATAATGTCTTAACCCAAGTGAGCGAGGAATGAGAAGACATAATCTTGTTTGTGAGTGGAAGCAAGACAGTTTGCCTCCTGCTGTGCTCCTTCTTCGGTAGGATGTATGTTAATATCACTTAGTAGAAAGGGTAGCACTGTTTTTCATAGGGGTCTGCCTGGTTTCAGAAGCAATTATTTATTCTTGAAGTTATTAAAATATTAAGTTCAATTGGTGTGTTAAATTAAAATGGGGGGGGGAGAGAATGCACCAGATAATAATTGGAACATGACCACTCACTTTGAGAAGTCTTTGCTTATGTAGGTGACAGGGAAATGTGCAGAGGAGAAACATACAACATCTTGAGCTCCTTTGAGGAAGAAGGGCAAGATGATGATGAAGAAGAAGAAGATGATTAAAAACACCTGTATGCACCATGAGGCTGCCAGTAAACAGGAACCTACTTGCACATGGGGGTGGAATGTCGAGAACTACAAAGAATATTATCAGAAGTATTCTTAATGCTATGGCTTACAACCATATCCAGAATAACGAGATGAGACACATGCCATTGCATTAATTAGGGACACACAACCTTATATAACTTTAAAATAACAGGATCTGCAACAAACACTGTGTGGAATACTACTAATGCAGTTGTGGGCAAGCCATTCCCAGCTATGGGCTGGAGGTAGTGCAATCATTACAGCCTCCACAATGACCACACTTCTTCAGGTGTTGAGAGAGTCCTTCCCAGATTATTACCCCACCAACCCCCATAACTCTTGGTGGGTGAAACAGGACGATCCCAACAAGGTTCCATACCCCACCCTCCCAGGTATCACCCATTGCCTTAAAGGTGCCTAAGAGTGCTCACCTTTGTTCTTACCTGTCTATGTTACTTTTCCCACACAGCCCTGACTCTGTGGCCAAAGTATTTTCCTAAAATATAAAGATCCCCCACCCCACCCAAGTGCTGATTGCCACACAGGTGGACAGTGTAGAGAAGAAGATGCAAAAAGAAACCCAGTCACCTTGTGCCAATTCAGTTAATAGGCCAAAAATGGCAACCTGGCCCATAAGTGACCATGTAATCCTACAGTGTAACATTAAGGTGCATGGGTGCTGAGACAGTGGCAAAAGAGTGCTAGCTAGAGGTGAATCAGGCTTCAATGGCCTGCCTTGCCTCTACCCCCATCCAGTATCCGGGTGGAGTGTGTTTGCACGATTGTCCCACCCCTATCAAGCTGGCTGTAGTACTGCCCCAGCCTGAACCCATCCAGGTTGGGTGCAAGGAGCAGGTCTCAGCTAGCCGTGTACCCAAAGCCCACTTACACTCAATCCCATATATCCCAAGGATAGCCCTTGCTCTTACAATCCATACCACTGCCAAAAAGGAGAGGGCAAGGCAAGTGGAGGCTGCTGTTCCTTCCTTCTCCTTGCTCTTGTCATAGGTCATACACTTGAAAAGGCAAGACGACAGTCAGAAACAGCAAAAACAAAACAAAACAAAACAAGACAAGAAGAGCAGGACTGGGAGACTCTGGGAGTCAGCAGTGGGCACCTCCTGGGTTGTGGGCCTCAGCAATTAACCTACAAAGTCAAACCCAGTCAAGGCCCTGATAGTGAATATTAACTGTTCTGTCCAACTGCTTGTTTTCATTCCTTGTTTTCTCTAATGTTGGCTGCTTACCCCTGATCTTCCCCTTGCAAATGTAGGCAAGAGCAGCTGAATACCGAGAGAACAGGAAAAGAAAACAGCTGGTGGAAACTGCAAAAAAAGGGGGGGGAGTGTTAGTGGGAAAGCTGAACAGCTGTCTCCTTGCCTGGAACACGGATCAAGGAGAGGGCTGGAAGGGTGTTCTCTTGTGCCACAATCCCTGTAGCAGCTGTCATAAAAGACAGCCACTGTAGGTTCTCAGAGGCTTCTATATACACGAAGCCTCATTCAGAGGCTACTGTTTTCCTTCTTTGTTGGAACCTGAGTCAGATTCTCCCCTGTAGAAAATTGGCTTATTTATTCATCTTAATTTATTTATACATTGCCTGGAATATATTAATTCAGTTGAAACAGTGGGACTAGTATGTTTGAATAGGAACATTATAATGGGAAAGAAGAATTGTAACAAGCCGTACGGGACTCTCACTTTGGTACACCTTTTCTTCATGGACATTTGCTATTTGCAGCTCCCAAGCCTACTGTGTAATGAAGCTCCCAGACTGATGCACTGTAGAGCTGGAGGCTGGTATTGCGGGTTGTTGTTTTTTAACCTACTAATCCAGATTTGTTCCATGTAAGTCAGCCATGCCCAATACTATTGAAACTTATCTCTAGTTCCCTTAAAATCACTTTGTGTGTAAATAAGGAAAATAAGCCATGGGCTCCTCTAGTTATATTCTACCTGCACCGAGTATATAAAGTCTAACCCTTCTGCGATACATTTTCAATAAGAGAAAATGGGTTTGTGTTTGAGATGCTAGGATTTGGGCAATGAGTTTTCATGCATTGATTTTCGCAAAGGTAATACGATTTGGGTCACTGTAAAAGCAAGTTAATCTATTACCGGTGACAGTGTAATCTACCCTCCTCCCACTGACTTTACCCCCTCTTGCTTCATAAAACCTCATGTTTCTGCATTAGGCTGTCACTAGGCTGGTCACATGCGGGTGCTTTGAGTTAGTTTGTAAGCTGATATATATTTTGCTTGCACTTTATATTTTAGCAGAAACACCACTTTTCTCCATGGAATGAAATATTCCAGAGCTCTTTAATGGAAGGAGACCCTTCCATTAAAGAGGGGGGCAGGGAAGGGACTGGTAGTGCATGTTAATGAAACCCCATTTGTTCTATGAAATGTCTTTCTAGATGGGATAATGTTGCCCTAAAATTTTATGCTGTATTAATAGAACATCCAAGATCAAGAAAGTAAATAGCACCACTCCATTTAGTACTTATGAAAATATCTAATTTCAGCTAGGAATATCCTGTGGATAAAGCAAATATTCATTTTAAGATCGCATTTCTAACAGAACCGGTGGAACACTCATTATTCTCATTATTATGATGGGTAAGAAACACCAGTCTTCCCTAGCCTGTGCCCTCCAGATGTTTTTTGACTACAACTACCGACCTCACTCACCATTTGTCATGCTGGCTGGGAATGATGGGACTTTTAGTCCAAAACATCTGGAAGGCACTAGGTTGAGGGAGGCTGGCCTGCATCTTGCAGGAAGAACCCCTGCAGAGGCTGTACTTGTGTTTTAAGAGAGGCTAGAGTATTCTTCTTGGATGTGAGAACCCCAGTCCAAGAAGTTAATCTCTGGCCAGCTATGAAGCTCACTGGGTGGTCATCAATACAACAGTGCCTCTTAGCCAACCCTACCTTAGAGGCATGTCATGAGGTTGTTAAACAGCCACTCTAAACTCCTCAGAAGAAGAATGGGATGCATGCAACAAATAAATAAATATGGGACTTTAGATGGCTCCACATTAGTTTACAAGAAGCAGTCTTAATCTAGAACTACTCTAGTTTCCCATCTGTAAAATGAAGGTGATGCTATTCACCTCACTTGGATGTCAGGATAATTCTTTTAATAAGGGCTGGACATTATTCAAATTATAATAGAATTCCATATAAGTCTCAGAATAGTCACAAAGAGTGTAAAACCATGGCTAAAGCTATGGCAGGGAGTGTATAGTTTAGCAATAAGGTTGCCATCTCTCCAGAAAAAGGCCTGCCTTGCTCCTATGCCTTTAAGTGCAGCTTGATCTGCACAAGTTTGAAGCTTTTGGGGGCATGGAAATTAATCTTATCACCTGCTAATGGCTGTGGGTCAAGCTGCTGTTATGGCACAGGAACGGAAAGTAGTAAAGGCAATGGCAACCCTATTTAGCAGTATTGCCCAAATTGTGCCTACCTAGAAGAAATCCTCCTACCAGTGATCAATCAGTTTTTGCTGGACAAGGTGCCAGAGCTAACTTTTCTATTGCATTTTTCATGTATCCTGCCATTATGATGCAAAATTTATAATGCTTACTTTACAAATGCGTTATATGCTACAATGTGAAATATACTTCAACTAGTTTTTTATACTTCATTCTCCCTTTATACCCAAAGGTATAAAAAAAATTCTGATGGAAGATTAAAACAATTTTGTGCTGTATGTCTTGTCTCTGCATTCATGTTTGCGTCTTTTTAAAAAAATTTTTTTACAATTGAGACATTTCCCGGAATATACATTCCAGGCTTTCAGCCATTTAAAGACAGCATGTCATACATTTAAGATGAATGCCCCTTCTGGCTTTTAGGAAGTGAATGATAGCTTAAAAGTGAGACGTTTTCTACAACAGACTTACAATGTCCCAACAACTGTTTAAGTTCCTGTTCTGCTTATTACACCATTTCAAATTTGGGGGATGGGGTGGACATAGATTAGAGTGACTACTGGGTCCCCTTGAATTCCATCTTCAGTGTGTGTGTGTGTGTGTGTGTGTATAGAACAAGTCCTCAGACCATTTCAAACACAATAAACACACATTTAAAAACAATAGATACACAAATCTTAAAACAGGAAAACTATCTTTAAAGAGGTATCTAAGATATATATATATATAGATATATATATATATATATATATACCCATTATGACCCCACATAATTACATGGCTCATTTAATCAGACAATTTTTTTCCTTTTCTATTTTCCTTAAACTGGCTGCCTTAACTGCAAAAAGGGCAACCCTCTGAGTCACAAACTGATTAGATCCTTGTAAGAGACACTTCAGCTTGTCCTCTACCGCCCAGTTTCTCATTCGGCCAAGAAATGGAGATAAGTAGTGCTCCCAGCAACTAGTATATAGCCAGCATTCCATTAAATCAGTGTTCTTCAACCTTGGGTCCCCAGATGTTTTTGGCCTACAACTCCCAGCATGCCCCAGCCAGCATAGCTGGCTAAGGTATGCTGGGAGTTGTAGGCCAAAAACATCTGGGGACCCAAGGTTGGAGAACACTGAATTAAATAGTGGTCTAGACCATCTGCAATGTGGAGTAATGTTTAGAGTGTTAGACTAGGACTAAGAAGACTGAGGTCCAAATCCAGTCGTGACAACTTATGTCCTCTTTTTTGGTGATGTGTCAGTGGGCATCGTCATGTAATGAGGCACTGAGACCTTTCGGGAACGTGGAAGCCGCAAACTACCTTGTACTGTATACATAAATGTTATACAAGCCGCTAAGGGTTTGCTTAATGTGAAATCTGGAATTAATTTTGCCCCTCCCAGTGAAACAGCCAAGGCATTTTAAATAAGGACTAGAGTGCTTTGAAAAGGCTAACAAAGTTTCTTCAGAGGGAAGCTCTGTCACATCTTCATAGGTCTATTGAGTTTTATCATAGTTGCTTTGGCATGAATGGGACCTCCATATTCAAAGTCAGTATGCTTCTGAGGCTGAGAACAAAGGAAAAATAAAAGGAAAGCTCAATGTCCCAGTTTGTGAAGGTCCAGAAACCTGATGTTGCAAATAGAATACTGGGCCTTGGTTTAATCCAGCAAGATTATTCTGATGTGGTTATGTGTCTGATTAGGAATGGATGGATCACTGTAATTGCACTCCGTCAGTTTTCCATGTGGTCATGCATAAGTCTGCTTCCTTCTGTTTCTGCATCAATCTGTGATAAAAAAAATCCAATGCAAACAGTAAAAATGCACAAAAAATGCTTAATTAAATATGCATTTTTTTGTATGCATTTTATTCTAAACTATGCATTTGTGTATGTATTTGGGTGCATTTTTTAAAAATAATGTATTTATTATATTTATACCCCACCTTTTTTCCTGCAAGGAACCCAAGGCGGCTCACATAATCCTCCTCCTCCTCTCCATTTTATCCTCACAACAACCCTGTGAGGTAGGTTACGCTGAGAGGCAGTGACTGGCCCAAAGTCACCCAGTGAGTTTCATGGCTGAGCGGGGAATAGAACCCGGATCTCCCGAGTCCCAGTCCAACACTCTCACCACTACGCCACACTGGGAATTGTATCACAAAGTTTTGAGAAGCATGTTAGGTGAAGGATAACTGTGTTCTAGTTCATGTATTAGTCTGGGAAGCATGAATCAGATTGCGTCATGTAGAAAGTGATCCTATGCCCCCCTAGACAGCAACTCGGGGGTCATAGGATTCTGGAGATTTCCCCGTCCAAAGACATAGACAATGTTTAAGTATCATAGATCATAGATCTGATAGAGTTGGAAGGAGCCTACAACGCTATCGAGTCCAACCCCCTGCTCAGTGCAGGAAACTAGAGGAGGGGTCTCCCATCCAAGTAATAACCAAGCCTGATCCTGCTTAGCTTACCTTGGAGGGGCAAATCCAAGCAGGGACCCCCCCCCCTGACATGCACACAGTAACCCCTGCCCTGCCACCGCAGAATGCTGTGCTGTAGCTTACATCTGAGATCAGTGCCACGACCTTGCAAGGGGAGGAAATGAGCATGCTGGGATTGGGCAGGGAAGGGGCCATGGGTCAGCTAAATCCACAAGCCTCTCAGCTTCTGTCCCCACTCACTGCAAGGTAAGTGAGCTAGATGGATTTAGAGGTCCATCTAGAGCAGTGTTCTCCAAGCTTGGGTCTCCAGATGTTTTTGGCCTTCAACTCCCAGCATGGCTGGGGCATGCTGGGAGTTGTAGGCCAAAAACATCTGGGGACCCACAAGCTTGGAGAACACTGATCTAGAGAAAACAGCACAAATGGAGAAAGAAGAGGCTAAAAAAGAAAAAAGGGGGGGAAGGGAAAAACCTCTGTCCTTCCTCCTCTCCTGCAAGGCTCTTGCCTGCAGGGTTTAGGAGAGATAGTTAGATCTAATAGTTAGATTTCATCTGTGTTTCTTGGCTCAGCAGCCCCCCCACCCCCCCTGGATAGATCTTTTTGGAGCTTTTCTCAAGCTCTCCTATAGGCCTATAACGCCAGGAAGGGCTATGCAGCAAGTTGTGACTTTAGGGAAAAAAGAAGGTCAAGAGCTATATATATATATATATATATATAAACAAAACAAGTCTCCAAACACAGTTGGAGATCTAATGGCCCAGGGCAATGCCACAGAAATCAATGGGATTGTTAGAGTCAATAAGAGCAGAGGCAGGCCTAATTGATTTGCCCCAGTAACTGAGGTAACTTTCAAAAGTGCTGAACAGCCAGGAGCTCCCATTGACTTCAACACTTCTAGACTATCAGTGCCTCCCATGGCATTCCCTTTGTGGTGGTGCCCAGGACAGTTTCTCAGATTGTGTTCACAGCAGGCCCCTCAAAGGTTGCCTACTCCTGTTCTAAAGGGTATGATGGAAAATACCCCCCTCCAAACCAATCAAAGAGGAAACTATTGCAAGATTGAATCTTCTACATGGCCAGAAATTGGAATTTCTGTGTCTTAGGCATTGTAAACACATTGAGGAAATGTGTGGATTGGAGTAATCGCCTGCTAGTTTCATACAATGAAGGAATATATGGATTGAGGACCTTCCCTGCCTGTCTGGAATTCTGAGAAGAGGATGTGCTTCTGTCCACCACAGTCACGAAGCTTCAAATCCTGGCTTCCCTTCCCATCATCTCATCACATACTCATGGACAAGGAAAAGGAGGCAGAGGAGCCACTGCCATTGTTGTCCCTTACACTGACCTGTCCTCCACCTTAGCCATTTTAACTTATGAAAGCACCAGTTTCTCTTCCACTCCACCAGTTTATGTGCCCTGACCAGCAAAGATGCTTGATATCTTTAAAATCATAGATGCAGTGCTGATGAAGATGGGTTGGTGTGGGGTAGAAGCAGTGTTGGAAGCTCCTAGTTTCTTTTTCTGATGGTGTTGAGCAAGATGATGGTTAGCCATCCTGCAAAGTTTCTCCTGCCTTGTCCATTGTTCCAAACAATGATATATAGAAGGGAGACTCCTCATAATACCAAAGAGACAGAAGAGGTCCTCCATCCATGTATTCCCTCAAACTGTGAACTGAGCCTTAATGTATATAGAAATCTAGCAAGAGGTGTGTGTGTGTGTGTGTGTGTGTATGAGAGAGAGAGAGAGAGAGAGAGAGAGAGAGAGAGAGAGAGAGTTTTCACACATGAACACAAGGTGAGGCAGAGCCATGTCTTTAACCCCTTTTCTCAAACAGAAAGCTAACAGCAGATTCATATTTGAAAGACAGCATATTGAAACTAAAAAGAAGGAAATCTTGTATTTTCCATAATGTCTAATTAACCTGTGGAACTAATTCATGGCCACATGAGATCAATGTGGCCAACGGCTTAGCAGGATTAAATAATAAGAAGTAAAATGCAACATTTATACGGATGAGAACTTCAAAAGCCATGTTGGCTAACTGAAATACAAATCCTTCACGCTTCATAAGGATAAAACAACCACTGAGTGGCAAAGGTTAAGAATAAAATTTCCATTATGAGCAGGTTATCCTATCTCTGTGTGTTTAGAGATGTGCGCAGAAGGCCTCTCGAAATCCTCCACCCTATTTGTGAGCAGAGCAATTGGGAGAACAATTTCAGCAAATTTCTCCAGGGGGAGGAAAAATTCTCAACAGTTTCTCACAGGTAGGGCCCAGCACTGGCAAGAGTTGTAGCACAGCTTCTTTCTTTCTTTCTTTTTCTAAGGGCTTTTGGTTTTTTTGAGCTGCCACAGCAAGTGGTAACAAATGGCATCAACCGTGTTGTCAACCTGATCCCCATTTTGCATCCTCCACAATGCACATGTGAGGTGGTAGTGTTGAGTCAAGCTCCAAGGAAGAGGTGAAGCGAATACGGTATCAAAATATGTCCTCCAATTTCTTGGAGGGTGGGTTTTTTTAAATTTTGTTTTTGTTTTTCCATGAAAGAGGTTTCCATGTTTCTGCCTCATTCTCAGGGTGTTTTATCATTTAGTTTGAATTTACTTGAGTTCTTGAGCTTCCCTAATCATTGCAAGGTGACCGATGGCACTGTGTGTGCTTTTTTCTTTCTATTAGACATCTCACCATTGCTCTGCAGCCACCCAGGCTGCCTACGTTTCATGATCTAAAACACCCTATGGGAAGAAGTACCTCATTATGTCTTCCCCTGGGTTTTAATTGAAGTTTAGGAAGCCAAGGAAGCCAAGGAAGCTGCAGGCTGCAGTGGAGAGATAATTGTACAATGAAAGACAGGGCACTAGCACACACTTCTCAGCTGCCTCATAAGCAAGGCAAGCACAAGAACCCCGGACTCAAACCCAGGAGAATTTCTCCAAAATTTTCTTTGGGTTTGTATTTATTTTTGAAAGCAATTTCTTTTCTATCAAATTGAATGAGAATGGTCGAAAAGATGTGGAAGAAACTTATGACACAGTGCTAGTATGCGTGTGGTCATGCATGTGTGTTTGTGTGTGCACCTTACCTGGAAATATGAAACTGGCAACTGTTGGAATGATCTGCCGCACTAACCTGATATGGCTTTTCTGAATGTGTGTACTTCAAGTCATTCTCCGTCTACAGTAGTAGAACCTTATGGAATAGAGCATTACGATGGGCACAGTCTCCTCACAGTAGTGAGGAGTAGAGCATGATGATGGGCACAGTCTCTAGAAGTGCAAGAACCCCTGGAAGGTGCAACGTATTTCTGCAGCACACGTTGGATCAGTGGGAGCTGAACGATTCACTTGCAATGTTGCTCCAATTGCAGTGCTTTATTTTCCCCATCTGTGTGGATGAATAGCTGTGATTCATGTAAATAAAAGAAAGGAAAGGCATGCACTCAGGGGTACCATCATGGCAGGGGCTATTCCATTTCTTAATTTCCTGGTAAGCGCCCCCCCCCCCATAATATTTTGAGAATTTATCCCAGCCCCTGAGTAAATTGCCAAAATCCTGCCCCACCATCATTTACAATCTGAGAATGGGGCCATGAAAGTAGAGAGGCATTTTCAATTCAGCTTTATATATTATATATTTATATATTATATAATTATATATTTTTGAGAGCAAATGTGTTTAAAATATATATTAATAATTTATTTAATATGTTTTCTTTCAAACAAACAGATTAATATGGATATATGACAAATGGACTTGGTGAACACAATGGCTTTAAAAGGGGATTGGACAAATTTATGGAGGAGAAGGCTACCAATGGTTTCTAGTCCTGATGACTATATGCTACCTCGAGTATCAGAGGCAGTAGTATGCCTATATACATCAGTTGCTGGGGAATATGGGTGGGAGGGTGCTGCTGCACTCATGTCCTGCTTCTGGGTTTCCCGTGGGCATCTGGTTGGCCACTGTGTGAACAGAATGCTGGACTAGATGGACCTTGGTCTGATCCAGCATGGCTCTTTCTTATGTTCTTATGTTATGTTCTTATGTAGAAGTAGCATGGACTGATTCACCCATCTCCTCTCTGAACAGCCCAGCCGTGGGTTCTGTTTCTTGTCATTCCAGATTGTAATGGGCTGGCATGTTTGGAGCATGGAAAAGAATGCTGGGGAATTACTTTTGAGTGGCTGGTGTTAGGCATTCATAGTAACACTGAACAACAATTGATGAAGTAGATACTGTGTATCTTTTCAAAAGACCTACCAGATTGCTGGCCTCAGAGCTATAAAGTAGCACTCCACTCTATTGTGAGAATGAAATACAATTTCTCAGGAAGTTTTTGATGCAAGTACCAACATGCTATTCATCTGTTCTGACAGGAGTACAAATAAGAATTATGTAAGTGACTTTCGCTTAGTGTCCTTGCATCCTCCAATAAGTATTCAGCATGCATTCTTTAGGATGCAGATCACAGGATGAATACCTACTCCTCAAAACAACAATCCAATAGTAACAGTCCCTTTGTCATTCTTCCATTTCTCTCAGTTTTGCACAAGGCATCTATGGCAAGAAAACTAAGGTGCCAAGACCCTATTTTATTTTATTTTCACACCACCCCAATGTAGGGATGTACAGACTTTGTAAAATCTGTTCTGTCTGCATTTTGGGGATATTTAGGTGCTTTTCATTTTTGTCGTCCACTCACTGATGGAATCAGACTTTGAACAACTGCATTGTATCATTTGCACAAATTCACACGTCTAAAATGCACACATTCCCCTCAACAGTGTATTTTCACACTCTAGCCCATGCGGGGAAATATTTTGGGTTGGTGGTTTTTTGTTTTTTTTTCCCCTTCCTGGTAATTTTCTACAACTAAATTTGCATAAAATTACAGAAAGTTAATTTTTTTAAAAAAATGGTCTGCAAGTCTGTGGAATCTGTGCAAGTCAGGAAAAGCCAGTCCACTGCAGGATCTGTGGGTCAGGTTCTTAAAGATTTGAACTCATCCTCCAGTGCACTGCTGGATCTGTGGGTCAGATATATCGAAATTCAAACCCATTTTGAGTCCGTTGCAGATTTCTCTAACATCCCTACAATGGGATATTAACATTCCCAAACTTAGTCCCCCTTTCCTTGTTCATTCAGGGGAAACCCTCCCTCAGGTAACCAAACCTATGAATGATATCCTCTTCTAAAGCTCTATGTTCATTCAGGTCTGGCCAACCTGAAGTGCAGCTAAGGTGCATCTTCAAGGGAAAGATTAATAGATTCATAGATCACAGAGTTGGAAGGAGCCTACAAGGCTATCGAGTCCAACCCCCTGCTCAATGGAGGAAACTAGAGGAGGGGTCAAGCACCCCATCCCCTTTCTAGTAAGCTCTACCTTCCTTATCCTTCTCACTTGTGCTCCTATCCCTTTCCATTGTTTTGAACTCTGTTCAGATAAGATTCCAAGGGAATGCTCCCACCTTCAGACCATTTTCACAGAAAGCCTTCCACAAAAGGCAGACTGTTGTGAACCGCCCAGAGAGCTTCGGCTGTGGGGCGGTATAGAAATGAAATGAAATAAATAAATAAAATACAACTTCAGGGATCTACAGGGCCAACCTCAGTTCCCACAACAAAAATCTTCTAAGCTGTTCTGGTGCCTAGAGCTACCCCATAGTCCACTGATTTCCACCAGAAAAAGGAGAACCACTCACTTTCCTTGATCTAGGACAGGTAATATCTGCATTTTTGAGTCCTTATCCTTCTATTGCTCCCCCTGCCACTTTTTCACCCTGTGCCACCCCAAGTGTGTGTTGCCGCTCCCTCCCTTCCTCCCTCTCTCTCTTTCTCTCATATATATATCTACTATATAATGTGAAAGTTTGTCCATCCGTCCGTTTGTACGTCCATCCGTGTGTCCACACGGGGGTTGCGTGCGTCGCATTGGCTCCTATGCAATACCGATCTGCCCCAAACTTGGCACGCATATTCTCCATCACCCAAGGACAAAGACTGGCAGGTTAAAATCTCAAAAATAAAACCTCGCTGCACCTGTACGCCCCAAAATAAATGAGAGCCAATGGTGTCACTTGGAATGCTCGCAGGGGGCCATTCAGGAGCGGTTATGCAATAGCTCCAACGGCATTTAGAATGTTGGTATGCACTGCCACAGGGGCCCAATCAGCAGCGGATATGCAATTCTCTCCTATGTCCAAACAAAATGTTCACATGAACCGCAGCCGGGGGCCTACACGGGGGGGGGGGGGATTCGAAAAAATAGTGCCTATAGGAAATGACAACCTGTGCAACGCCATTGTGTAGTCCGGGGGGGGGGAGCAGGGAGTTCATTGTGTGGTCCGGGGGGGGGGCAGCAGGGCTTTCATTGTGTAGTACTGGGGGGGGAAACAGGGAATTCATTGTTGTGCAGTCCCAGGGGGGGGGAAGCAGGGATTTCATTGTGTAGTCCCGGGGGGGGGGGAAGCAGGGATTTCATTGTGTGGTCTGGGGGGGGACACACAGGGAATTCATTGTTGCACAGTCCCGGGGGGGAAGGAAACAGAGACTTCATTGTGTAGTCCCAGGACAGCAGGGATTTCATTGTGCAGTCCCGGGGGAAAGGGAGCAGGGATTTCATTGTGTAGTCCCGGGGGGGGCAGGGAATTCTTCATTGTGTAGTCCCAGGGGAGCTGGGATGTCATTGTGCAGTCCCAGGGGAGCTGTTAGTCCCCGGGGAGCTGGGATTTCATTGTGTAATTCTGGGGGAGCTGGTAGTCCCGGGGGAGCTGGGATTCCAAGGGATTCCAAACAGTGGACAGCTACCTTAAGGAATTTCAAACAAATAGTGCCTATAGGAAAATGACAACCCGTGCAACACCGGGTAAAGAAAGCTTAGAGAGAGAGATCCCATTGTGATTAGCTCCTGGGTGTCCCTCAACTTCCCTAGTGCCTGGTCAGAACCGTATTCGGTTTTGGGTGTATGTCGGGATGCACATAGTTTGGTAAAGCCATTCCATCTGTATTTTCAGATTGTCGGGAATTTTGTTCCGTCATCTGCTCATTAACGAATGGAGTTGACTTAGGGATGTACAAGAATTTCATTCCTGTTTGTGCCAATGCACACTTGTGCAACCCCCCCCCCCAAGTTAAAATAAATAAATAAATCTGGTCTGGAATCCACAGAATCCACATGACTTGGAAAAAGCCAGTCTGCTGCAGAATTCATCAGGTTGGATTCATAGAAATCTGAACTCACTTGAATCCGTTGTGATTTTTCACATCCCTGGGTGTATGCTTACTGCCTCAATTGGCCATTCCACTTGTCTTTTCCTTCTGTCTTAAGAGGGTCAGTCACACGTGCTGGACCAAGTTCAATTAAAAACTGCTATCTAATTGACTTCAATGCTGTACCCAATTGCAGATAATCAGTTTCATAACAAAGCATATAACCTTTGATCAAAGATTTGGTTTGTGTCTATTGCTAATTCCCCCTTAGCATAAGTGCATAGTGTGTGAGCTTCCCATGGTGTCTCCAGATTGAAGATCTAAAATACATGTGTCAGTCAAGTACACATGTACACATACATGCATTCATGCATGTGTAGCTGAGGACATGTGTTAAGTCTACCAGTGCTAGTTGGGGAATATCAGAAGGGGACTGTGTCATCTACAGTACTCAGTCCCAAGGCCTTTAAATGGTCTGGGGTGTGTGATTTAAGAGGTGGCAAGTGCAAAGAGAGAGGCAGCAACAGTGGAGCCATGGTAGGCTGATCCACCACACACTCGGTGAAGCAGGCATGGGAGAGAGTATTGTAATAAAGAGTTTATTGGCCCCTTTCTTTGCCATAAGGGAGGAACATCACCAGCCACCACAACTACCACCAGTTGGCACAGAAAAGCAATGGACTTTTAAAAACTAGCCAGCAGCAATGCTAAGAAATAACCAATAAGAAAAAAATATCTCAGTGGTGATGTCTCCACACACACACCCCGTGTGAGTTGAGCCAATCATTCATGTAATGAGTGTCCCCATTCCTGCTGGACACTGCCACTGGCATGCAGGGGAATTCATAACATAATGGTCCAAACAGATGAGGTGACTCCTAAATGATATGCTGGAGAAGGGAGTGGTTTGCCACAGAAATGCTGACTGCCTTAGACACAAAGGAGGAAAGCCAGGGCTTAGGCTTCTGAAGCCAGGCACAGTTGGTGGATATACCCCCCTCCACTCACCTGCAATAACCTATCATTTCATCCTAGAGCAAAGAGGGAACCAAAGGACACATGATAGCACACCTGCCCTAGCAGTAGTGCACTCCGCCAGTTTTCCATCCTTTTACTTTGCGATGCTGATGAAGCCTCTGTCCATGGTAGCCTAGGATGTCCCAATAGTGATTATTGCTTAAGGGCACAATCCTATGCATATTTAGACAGAGAAAAGTCCTACAACTCCCAACATGGCTGGCTGGGGCTGGGGAATGCTGGGAGTTTTAGGACTTTTTTTTCTGTCAACATACATAGGACTGAGCCTTAAGAGTCTGAACTTACTAGGCACTGTACAAAGCATGTGCAAACAATTCTGCTTGCTTGCTTGCTTACCATTAGAGATGGCTGGGGTAAGTGGCAGGATCTCTAGCTGCCATTGCTCTCCTCCTAAAAGACTCTAGCTATCACTAGATGAATAACTCAGATCCTAGGCTAGGGATGCGAAAGCCCAGGATGTTAAAATAAATAAATAAATAGGTGGGGGGATTGAGGGGGGACCAGAAAAGATAGGGGTGGGGAACATGTTTTTTTTCACATTTTCAAAAAATCCTTGAAGAAAAGAATTGTGGAAAAAACATTCTTTCTCTCCCCCCCAAATCTCCCCACCCACCCAGTCCAATTTTTTTCCAGTCCCCTCCCCCAGGCCTTCACATCTTTATGATAGTCAGAGGAGTGGGGCAGGAAGCAATGCCTAGAGAAGGAAGGCTAGAAGAGGCAAGGGCCTGGGAAAAAGCCTGGGAAGAATACCCCAGCGGAAGCTATGGTAGAGGTTGGATAGGATGGTTGGAACTGGGACTAGTCCTGAATCAATGAGGGGAAGAGACAAAGGCTAGAGGGGAGAGTATAGATGAAGAAATGGGCAAAGAACCGAAGTATACAGTCAGCAGCTGAAGTTCCATATTACAACAGTAGGATGGCTGTGTACATATCACCAGAAAAGAGGAAGAAAGAGGATGCCAACTTGCATAACATTTGTGTATGCTAATACACACATGTACAAGTTTTGAAATAATTGCTATAATTCAAATATATAATACATATCACGATAGTGAGGAAGACTGACTAGGAGGTGACCTGTCTGCCATCCAGATGCCAAGTGTTGACGGGCAACTACAAGGCCCTGCTGCTCTCTCTCCGTATGGTTCTTGGACTTTAAGCCAGACTTGGACTGCACATCCCTTTATATAGAGGTCACCTTCAAATGCAGGACTGTCCTCTGTACAGTAGGACAACTGGTCACCTTATGCAAATAAGGAGCCAAATCATGGTCTGTAGGTTTCTAGTCCTTGTTCTTCCTTCTCTTGTAAATTTGAAAATAAATGTATTTTCACAAAGATACTATAAGTCTCCTGTGTTCTGTTTTGTAATAGAAGTAGACTTTGCAAACCATTGCTCAGGTGAAGGATTTATAATTCAAATTCAATCCTCATCTCTTCCAGCAGTCATCTGCCCCAAAACTCTTTGGATGGAACGGAGTCTCTTCCCCTTCTTTCACTGTCCCCAAAACATTGTGCAACACTTCTCTCATAATTCTGAATTTCCCTAATCATGGCTGGGCAGACACGTCAATAAAGTTATCTTTTCTTAATGAGATTGCAATGTTATCCACACAGAGGAACTCAGGTGAAGGATCCAGCTCTTGTTCAGCAGCCGAAAAGGTCCCACCACAGCTGTCTGTTGGCATTCAGACCGCCACAGGTTCCCTGCTTCCTGAGTCCAGTGTGCCAAGAAAGGCAATTTCACACCGACCGAGTTGCCCTTTTTCGTGTCGACACCTTTGGATGTCTTTTTGCGAAGTCTAATCTTTTAATTAAACTCTGCATGACAATGAGGCAACTATTTGCTCGGCTTTACTTGCAGCTGCTGCTTGATGGAGTGGTCGATACTGGCTTGCCTTGACCTCTCCACGCAGAGTCACTGGCAAGATTACTTTGCTAATAAAATGGCTTGAAAACATACATCCACGGCCTCTCTAATAAGAGGGCATTTAACAC
>JAHFWL010001007.1:0-14183 GCA_021292165.1 Shinisaurus crocodilurus | reverse complement strand
TGTATGTATGGGGATTTACACTGTGGTTTGGGTTAGGGTTAAAACTCAAGCTAGGGTTAGGGTTAAGAAATGTGGGTCCGTGTCCATCTCCCGGTGCCTGGAATTGGCTTAGGCATGGCAGAAAATGTTAGTGGGCAAGAGAAACCCTCAGGGGATTTGGGCATGCTACCTGTATGTATGGGGATTATACTGGCATTGGGATTAGGGTTAAAACTCAAGCTAGGGTTAGGTTAAGAAAACGTGGGTCTGTGCGCATTTCCCGGTGCCTGGAATTAGCTTAGGCAGGCCATAAATGTTAGTGGGCAACAGAAACCCCTCAGGGATGCTTTGGGCATACCTCTATGTATGGGGATTACCTGTGCTTTTGGATTAGGGACTACGTCGGGTTAGGTTAGGAAAACTGGGTCCGTGCGCATCTCCCGGTGCCTGGAATTAGCTTAGGCAGGGCAGAAATGTTAGTGGGTAACAGAAACCCCTCAGGGATGCCTTTGGACATGCTACCTGTTGTATGTGGATTATACCTGTGTTTTGGATTAGGGATAAACTCATGCTACGTTAGGGTTAAGAAAAATTGGGTCCGTGCGGATCCCGATGCCGGAATGGATTAGCTTCAGCAGGCAGAAAATGTTAGTGGGCAACAAAACCTCCTCATGGGTGACTTGGGCATGCTACCTGTATGTATGGGGATTATACCAGTGCTTTTGGATTAGGGATAAAACTCAAGCAGGGTTAGGGTTAAGAAAACGTGGGTCGTGCGCATCTCCCGTTGCCTGGAATTAGCTTAGGCAGGGCAGAGCAGAAAATGTCAGTGGGTAACCGAAACCCCACAGGGATGACTTTGGGGTGCTACCTGTATATATGGGGATTATACCTGTGCTTTTGGATTAGGGTAAAACTCAACTAGGGTTAGGATTAAGAAAAAATGGGTCCGGCGCGCACCTCTGGTGCCTGGAATTAGCTTAGGCAGGGAAGAAATGTCAGTGGGAGATAGAAACCTCCTCAGGGATGACTTTCGGCTGCTCCCAGAATGTATGGAGATTTTACCTGGTTTTGGATTAGGGTTTAAAACTCAAACTAGGGCTAGGGTAAAGAAAACTTGGGTCCGTGCAATCTCCCGGTGCCTGGAATTAGCTTAGACAGGGCAGAAAATGTTAGTGGGGTAACAAAAAAACCCTCAGGGATGGCTTTGGCATGCTACCTGTACGTATTTGGTTTTACCTGTGCTTTTGGATTAGGGTTAAAACTCAAGTAGGGTAGGGTTAGGGCTAAGGAAACTTGGGTCCGTGCGCATCTCCGTTGCCTGGAATTAGCTTAGGCAGGGCAGAAAATGTTAGTGGGCAACAGAAACCCCTCTGGGTGACTTTGGGCATGCTACCTGTATGTATGTGGATTATACCTGTGCTTTTGGATTAGGGTTAAACTCAAGCTAGGGTTAAGGTTGAGAAAACTTGGGTCCATGCTCATCTCCGGTGCGTGGAATTATTAGGCAGGGCAGACAGAAATGTTAGTCGGCCAAAGAAACCCCCTCAGGGATGAGTTTGGGCATGCTACCTGTATGTATGGGGATTATACCTGTGCTTTTGGATTAGGGTTAAAACTCAAGCTCGGGTTAGGGTTAAGAAAACTTGGGTCCGTACACATCTCCCGGTGCCTGGAATTAGCTTAGGCAGGGCAGAACATGTTAGTGGGCAACAGAAACCTCTCAGGGATGACTTTCGGCGTGCTACCTGTATATATGGGGATTATACCTGTGTTTTTGGATTAGGGTTAGAATTCAAGCGGGTTAGGTTTTAGAAAACTTGGGCCCGTGCCCATCTCCCGGTGCCTGGAATTAGCTAAGCAGGGCAGAGAAAATGTCGTGGGAGATAGAAACTCCTCAGGGATTACTTTCGGCATGCTCCCAGAATGTATGGGGATTTTACATGTGTTTGGATTAGGGTTAAAACTCAATCTAGGGTTAGGTTAGAAAACTTGGGTCCGTGCGCATCTCCCGGTGCCTGGAATTAGCTTAGGCAGTGCGAAAATGTTAGTGGGTAACAGAAACCCTCAGGATGGCTTTGGGCATGCTGTATGTATTGGATTTTACCTGTGCTTTTGGATTAGGGTTAAAACTCAAGTAGGGTTAGGGTTGAGAAAACTTGGGTCCGTGCGCATCTCCCGGTGCTGGAATTAGCATAGGCAGGGCAGAAAATGTTAGGGGTAAGAGAAACCCTTCATGGATGGCTTTGGGCATGCTACCTGTATGTATTTGGATTTTACCTTGTTTTGGATTAGGGTTAAAACTCAAGCTAGGGTTAGGTTGAGAAAACTTGGGTCCATGCTCATCTCCGGGGGGAATTAGCTTAGGGGCAGAAAATGTTAGTCGGCCAAAGAAACCCCTCAGGGATGTTTGGGCATGCTACCTGTATGTATGTGGATTATACCTGTGCTTTTGGATTAGGGTTAAAACTCAATCTAGAGTTAGGTTAAGAACGCTTGGGTCCGTGCGCATCTCCCGATGCCTGGAATTTGCTTAGGCAGGGCAGAAAATGTTAGTGGCAACAGAAAGCCCCTCATGGGTGACTTGGGCATGCTACCTGTATGTATGGGGATTATACCAGTTCAAGATTGGGGTTTAAAACTCAAGCTAGGGTTGGGGTAAGAAAACTTGGGTCCGTGCCCATTCCCGGTGCCTGGAATTAGTTAAGCAGGGCAGGAAATGTCAGTGGGAGATAGAAACCTCTCAGGGATGACTTTCGGCATGCTCCCAGAATGTATGGGGATTTTACCTGTGCTTTTGGATTAGGGTTTTAAAACTCAATCTAGGGTTAGGTTAAGAAACTTGGGTCCGGCGCATCTCCGGTGCCTGGAATAGCTTAGGCAGGGCAGGAGCAGAAAATGTTAGTGGGAACAGAAACCCCTCAGGGATGGCTTTGGCATGCTACCTGTATGTATTTGGGTTTACCTGTGCTTTTGGATTAGGGGTTAAAACTCAAGCTAGGGTTAGGGTTAAGAAAACTTGGGTCCGTGCGCATCTCCCGTTGCCTGGAATTAGCTTAGGCAGGGCAGAGAAAATGTCAGTGGGCAACAGAAACCCCCTCATGGATGGCTTTGGGCATGCTACCTGTATGTATGGGGATTTTACCTGTACTTTTGGATTAGGGTTTAAACTCAAGCTAGCATTAGGGTGCAGAAAAATGGGTCCGTGCGCATCTCCCGATGCCTGGAATTAGCTTAAGCAGGGCAGAAAATGTTAGTGGGCAACAGAAACCCCCTCATGGTGACTTTGGGCATGCTACCTGTATGTATAGGGATTATACCAGTGTTTCAAGATTGGGGTTAAAACTCAAGCTAGGGTTAGGGTTAAGAAAAGTTGGGTCCGTGTCCATCTCCGGTGCCTGGAATTGGCTTAGGCATGGCAGAAAATGTTAGTGGGCAAGAGAAACCCCTCAGGGATGACTTGGGCATGCTACCTGTATGTATCGGGATTATACCTGTGCATTTGGATTAGGGTTTAAATTCAAGCTAGGGTTAGGTTAAGAAAACGGGTCTGTGCGCATTCCCAGTGCCTGGAATTAGCTTAGGCAGGCCATAAAATGTTAGTGGGCAACAGAAACCCCTCAGGGATGACTTTGGGCATACCTCTATGTATGGGATTACACCTGTGCTTTGGATTAGGGATAAACTCAAGGTAGGGTTAGGTTAAGAAAACTTGGGTCCGCGCGCATCCCGGTGCTGGAATAGCTTAGGCAGGGCAGAAAATGTTAGTGGGTAACAGAAACCCTCAGGGATGACTTTGGACATGCTACTGATGTATGTGGATTATATGCTTTTGGATAGGGATAAAACTCATGCTAGCGTTAGGGTAAAGAAAAATTGGGTCCGTGCGCATCTCCCGATGCCTGGAATTAGCTTAAGCAGGGCAGAAAATGTTAGGGGCAACAGAAACCTCCTCATGGGTGACTTGGGAATGCTACCTGTATGTATGGGGATTATACCAGTGCTTTTGGATTAGGGATAAAACTCAAGCTAGGGTTAGGGTTAAGAAAACGTGGGTCCGTGCGCATCTCCGTTGCCTGGAATTAGCTTAGGCAGGGCAAGAAAATGTCAGTGGGTAACCGAAACCCCCACAGGGATGACTTGGGCGTGCTACCGTGTATATATGGGGATTATACTGTGCTTTTGGATTAGGGTTTTTTTTTAAATAAACTCAAACTGGGTAGGATTAAGACAAAAAATGGGGTCCGCGCGCACCCTCCTGGTGCCTTGGAATTAGCCTTAGGCTAGCGGAAGAAATGTCAGTGGGAGATAAGAAACCTCCTCAGGGATGACTTTCGGCATTGCTCCCAGACTGTTATGGAGATTTTACCTGTGTTTTTGGATTAGGGTTTTAAACTCCAACTAGGGCTGGGTTTAAGAAACTGGGTCGTGCACATCTCCCAGGTGCTGGCATTAGCTGAGGCAGGGCAGAAGACGAAATGTAGTGAGGTAACAAAAACCCCTCAGCGGACTGGCTTTTGGGCATGCTACCTGTATGTATTTGGTTGTTACTGTGCTTTTGGGATTAGGTTAAAACTCAAGCTAGGGTTAGGGTTGAGAAAACTTGGGTCGTGCGCATCTCCCGGTGCCTGGAATTAGCTTAGGCAGGGCAGAAAATGTTAGTGGGCAACAGAAACCCCTATTGGGATGACTTTAGGTGTGCTACCTGTATATATGGGGATTATACCAGTGTTTCAAGATTAGGGTTAAAACTCAAGCTAGGGTCAGGGTTGAGAAAAAATTGGGTCCGCGCGCATCTCCGGTGCCTGGAATTAGCTTAGGCAGGGCAGAAAATGTTAGTGGGTAAGAGAAACCTCATGGATGGCTTTGGGCATGCTACCTGTATGTATTGGATTTTACTGTGCTTTTGGATTAGGGTTAAAACTCAGCTAGGGTTAGGGTTGAGAAAACTGGGTCCATGCTCATCTCCCGGTGCGTGGAATTAGCTTAGGCAGGGCAGAAAATGTTAGTCGGCCAAAGAAACCCCCTCAGGGATGAGTTTGGGCATGCTACCTGTATGTATGGGGATTATACCTGTGCTTTTGGATTAGGGTTAAAACTCAATCTAGGGTTAGGTTGAAGAAACTTGGGTCCGTGCGGATCTCTCCGGTGCCTGGAATTAGCTTAGGCAGGGCAGAAATGTTAGTGGGGCAACCAGAAGAAATTCCCTTCAGGGATGACTTGGGGGGCCTGCTGCCGAATGTCTAGGGATTATATGCCTGTGTCTTTGGATTAGGGTTAAAACTCATGGTAGGGAGTTAGGGCCTAGAAACTTGGGTCCGTGCGCATCTCCCGGTGCCTGGGAATTATGCTTTGGTAGGGCAGAACATGTTAGTGGGTAGGCAGAAATCCCTCAGGCATTGCTTTGGTGGGCATGCTACCTTGTATGTATTGGGTTTTTACCTTTGCTTTTGGATTAGGGCTAAAACTCAAGATCGGGTTTAGGGTTGAGAATAACATGGTGTCCGTGCACATCTTCCGTTGGCCTGGAATTAGTCTTAGGCAGGGCAGAAATGTTAGTGGGAAACAAGAAACCCCCTCAGGGGGCCTGCTTGCATGTATGTATGGGATTTTACCTGTGTTTATGGATTAGGGTATAAACTCATCTCGGGTTAGGTTAAGAAAACTTGGGTCCGTGCCATTCCCGGTGCGTGGAATTAGCTTAGGCAGGGCAGAAAATGTTAGTCGGCCAAAGAAACCCCCTCAGGGATGAGTTTGGGCATGCTACCTGTATGTATGGGGATTTTACCTGTGTTTTTGGATTAGGGTTAAAACTCAATCTAGGGTTAGGTTAAGAAATCTTGGGTCCGTGCACATCTCCCGGTGCCTGGAATTAGCATAGGCAGGGCAGAAAATGTTAGTGGGTAACAGAAACCCCTCAGGGATGGCATTGGGCATGCTACCTGTATGTATTTGGTTTTTACCTGTGCTTTTGGATTAGGGCTAAAACTCAAGCTAGGGTGTAGGGTTGAGAAACTTGGGTCCATGCTCATCTCCCGGTGCGTGGAATTAGCTTAGGCAGGGCAGAAAATGTTAGTCGGCCAAAGAAACCCCTCAGGGATGACTATGGGCATGCTACCTGTATGTATGTGGATTATACCTGTGCTTTGGATTAGGGTTAAAATTCAAGCTAGCGTTAGGGTTAAGAAAACTGGGTCCGTGCGCATCTCCCGTTGCGTGGAATTAGCTTAGGCAGGGCAGAAAATATTAGTTGGCAACGAAACCTCCTCATTGGTGACTTTGGGCATGATACGTGTATGTATGGGGATTATACCAGTGTTTCAAGATTGGGGTTAAATCTCAAGCTAGGGTTAGGGTTGAGAAAACTTGGGTCCGTGCACATCTCCCGGTGTCTGGAATTAGCTTAGGCAGGGCAGAGGAAAATGTTAGTGGGCAACAGAAAACCCCTCAGGGATGACTTTGGGCATGCCACCTGTTGTATGGGGATTATATGTGCTTTTGGATTAGGGTTTAAAACTCATGCTAGGGTTAGGGTTAAGAAAACTTGGGTCCGTGCCCCTCTCCCGGTGCCTGGAATTAGCTTAAGCAGGGCAGAGAAACGTCAGTGGGAGATAGAAACCTCCTCACGGATGACTTTCGGCATGCTCCAGAATGTATGGGGATTTTACCTGCGCTTTTGGATTAGGGTTAAAACTCAATTAGGGCTAGGTTAAGAACGCTTGCGTCCGTGCGCATCTCCCGTGCCTGGAATTTGCTAGGCAGGGCAGAAAATGTTAGTGGGCAACAGAAAGCCCCTCATGGGTGACTTTGGGCATGCTACCTGTATGTATGGGGATTATACAGTGTTTCAAGATTGGGGTTAAAAACTCAAGCTAGGGTTAGGGTTGAGAAAACTTGGGTCCGTGCACTCTCCCGGTGTCTGGAATTAGCTTAGGAGGGCAGAAATGTTAGTGGGCAACAGAAACCCTCAGGGATGACTTTCGGCATGCTCCCAGAAGGTATGGGGATTTACCTGTGCTTTTGGCTTAGGGTTAAAAATCAGTCTAGGGTTAGGTAAGAAAACTTGGGTCCGTGCGCATCTCCCGGTGCCTGGAATTAGCTTAGGCAGGGCAGAAAATGTATGGTGGGTAACAGAAACCCTCTGGGATGGCTTTGGGCATGCTACCTGTATGTATTTGGGTTTTACCTGTGCTTTTGGATTAGGGTTAAAACTCAAGCTAGGGTTAGGGTTAAGAAACTTGGGTCCGTGCGCATCTCCCGTTGCCTGGAATTAGCTTAGGCAGGGCAGAAATGTCAGTGGGCAACAGAAACCCCCTCATGGATGGCTTTGGGCATGCTACCTGTATGTATGGGGATTTTACTGTACTTTTGGATTAGGGTTTTAAACTCAAGCTAGCATTAGGGTGCAGAAAAATTGGGTCCGTGCGCATCTCCCGATGCCTGGAATTAGCTTAAGCAGGGCAGAAAATGTTAGTGGGCAACAGAAACCCCCTCATGGGTGAGTTTGGGCATGCTACCTGTATGTATAGGGATTATACCAGTGTTTCAAGATTGGGGTTAAAACTCAAGCTAGGGTTAGGGTTGAGAAAAGTGGGTCCGTGCACATCTCCCGGTGTATGGAATTAGCTTAGGCAGGGCAGAAAATGTTAGTGGGCAACAGAAATCCCTCAGGGATGACTTTGGGCATGCTACCTGTATGTATGGGGATTACACCTGGGTTTTGGTTTAGGGTTAAAACTCAAGCTAGGGTTAGGGTTAAGAAAAGTTGGGTCGTGTCCATCTCCCGGTGCCTGGAATTGGCTTAGGCATGGCAGAAAATGTTAGTGGGCAAGAGAAACCCCTCAGGGATGACTTTGGGCATGCTACCTGTATGTATGGGGATTATACCTGTGCATTTGGATTAGGGTTAAAACTCAAGCTAGGGTTAGGGTTAAGAAAAATTGGGTCCGTGCGCATCTCCCGATGCCTGGAATTAGCTTAGCAGCAGGGCAGAAAAATGTTAGTGGGCAACAGAAACCTCCTCATGGTGACTTTGGGCATACCTGTATGTATGGGATTACAGTGCTTTTGGATTAGGGATATAAACTCAGCTAGGGTTAGGGTTAAGAAAACGTGGGTCGTGCGCATCCCGTTGCCTGGAATTAGCTTAGGCAGGGCAGAAAATGTCAGTGGGTAACCGAACCCCCACAGGGATGACTTTGGGCGTGCTTACCTGTATATAGGGGATTATACCTGTGCTTTTGGATTAGGTTTAAAACTCAAACTAGGGTTAGGATAAGAAAAAATGGGTCCGCGCGCACCTCCTGGTGCATGGAATTAGCTTAGGCAGGGAAGAAAATGTCACTGGGAGATAGAAACCTCCTCAGGGATGACTTTCGGCATGCTCCAGAATGTATGGAGATTTTACCTGTGTTTTGGATTAGGGTTAAAAACTCAAACTAGGGCTAGGGTTAAGAAAACTTGGGTCCGTGCACATCTCCCGGTGCCTGAATTAGCTTAGGCAGGGCAGAAAATGTTAGTGGGTAACAAAAACCCCTCAGGGATGGCTTTGGGCATGCTACTGTACGTATTTGGTTTTTACCTGTGCTTTGGATTAGGGTTAAACTCAAGTTAGGGTTAGGGCTAAGGAAACTTGGGTCCGTGCGCATCTCCCGTTGCCTGGAATTAGCTTAGGCAGGGCAGAAAATGTTAGTGGGCAACAGAAACCCCCTCCTGGGTGACTTTGGGCATGCTACCTGTATGTATGTGGATTATACCTGTGCTTTTGGATTAGGGTTAAAACTCAAACTAGGGTTAGGATTAAGAAAAAATGGGTCCGCGCGCACCTCCTGGTGCCTGGAATTAGCTTAGGCAGGGAAGAAAATGTCAGTGGGAGATAGAAACCTCCTCAGGGATGGCTTTGGGCATGCTACCTGTATGTATTTGGATTTTACCTGTGCTTTTGGATTAGGGTTAAAACTCAAGCTAGGGTTAAGGTTGAGAAAACTTGGGTCCATGCTCATCTCCCGGTGCGTGGAATTAGCTAAGGCAGGGCAGAAAATGTTAGTCGGCCAAAGAAACCCCTCAGGGATGAGTTTGGGGCATGCTACCTGTATGTATGGGGATTATACCTGTGCTTTTGGATTAGGGTTAAAACTCAAGCTCGGGTTAGGGTTAAGAAAACTTGGGTCCGTACACATCTTCCGTTGCCTGGAATTAGCTTAGGCAGGGCAGAAAATGTTAGTGGGCAACAGAAATTCCCTCAGGGATGACTTTGGGCCTGCTGCCTGTATGTATGGGGATTTTACCTGTGCTTTTGGATTAGGGTTAAAACTCAATCTAGGGTTAGGGTTAAGAAAACTTGGGTCTGTGCGCATCTCCCGGTGCCTGAATTAGCTTAGGCAGGGCAGAAAATGTTAGTGGGCAACAGGAACCCGTCATGGATGGCTTTGGGCATACTACCTGTTTGAATGGGGATTATACCTGTGCTTTTGGATTAGGGTTAAAACTCAAGCTAGGGTTAGGGTTAAGAAAGCGGGGTCCGTGCGCATCTCCCGGTGCCTGGAATTAGCTTAGGTAGGGCAGAAAATGTTAGTGGGTAGCAGAAACCCTCAGGGATGGCTTGGGGCATGCTACCTGTATGTATTTGGGTTTTACCTGTGCTTTTGGATTAGGGCTAAAACTCAAGCTAGGGGTAGGGTGAGAAAACATGGGTCCATGCTCATCTTCCGTTGCCTGGAATTAGCTTAGGCAGGGCAGAAAATGTTAGTGGGCCACAGAAACCCCCTCAGGGATGACTTTGGGCCTGCTGCCTGTATGTATGGGGATTTTACCTGTGTTTTTGGATTAGGGTTAAAACTCAATCTAGGGTTAGGTTAAGAAAAACTTGGGTCCCTGCACATCTCCCGGTGCGTGGAAATTAGCTTAGGCAGGGCAGAATATGTTAGTCGGCCAAGGAAACCCCCTCATGGATGCCTTTGGGCATGCTACCTGTATGTATGGGGATTTTACCTGTGCTTTTGGATTAGGGTTAAAACTCAAACTAGGGTTAGGGTTGAGAAAACGTGAGTCCGTGAGCATCTACTGGTGTCTGGAATTAGCTTAGGCAGGGCAGAAAATGTTAGTGGGCAACAGAAACCTCTCAGGGATGACTTTGGGCGTGCTACCTGTATATATGGGGATTATACCTGTGTTTTTTGATTAGGGTTAAAATTCAAGCTAGGGTTAGGTTTAAGAATACTTGGGCCCGTGCCCATCTCCCAGTGCCTGGATTAGCTTAAGCAGGGCAGAAAAATGTCAGTGGGAGATAGAAACCTCCTCAGGGATTACTTTCGGCATGCTCCCAGAATGTATGGGGATTTTACCTGTGCTTTTGGATTAGGGTAAAAACTCAATCTAGGGTTAGGGTTAAGAAAAATTGGGTCCGTGCGCATCTCCCGGTGCCTGGAATTAGCTTAGGCAGGGCAGAAAATTTAAGTGGGTAACAGAAACCCCTCAGGGATGGCTTTGGGCATGCTACCTGTATATATTTGGATTTTACCTGTGCTTTTGGATTAGGGTTGAGAAAACTTGGGTCCGTGCGCATCTCCCGGTGCCTGGAATTAGCTTAGGCAGGGCAGAAAATGTTAGTGGGCAACAGAAACCCCCTCATGGGTGACTTTGGGCATGCTAGCTGTATGTATGGGGATTATACCAGTGTTTCAAGAATAGGGTTAAAACTCAAGCTAGGGTTAGGGTTGAGAAAACTTGGGTCCGTGCGCATCTCCCGGTGCCTGGAATTGGCTAAGGCAGGGCAGAAAATGTTAGTGGGCAACAGAAACACCCTCAGGGTTGATTTGGGCATGCTACCTGTATGAATGGGGATTATACCTGTGCTTTTGGATTAGGGTTAAAACTCATGCTAGGGTTAGGTTTAAGAAAAATTGGGTCCGTACGCATCTCCCGGTGGCTGGAATTAGCTTAAGCAGGGCAGAAAATGTTAGTGGGCAACAGAAACCCCCTCATGGGTGAGTTTGGGCATGCTACCTGTATGTATAGGGATTATACCAGTGTTTCAAAGATTGGGGTTAAAACTCAAGCTAGGGGTTAGGGTTGAGAAAACTTGGTCCGTGCACATCTCCCGGTGTATGGAATTAGCTTAGGCAGGGCAGAAATGTTAGTGGGCAACAGAAACCCCTCAGGGATGACTTGGGCATGCTACCTGTATGTATGGGGATTACACCTGTGGTTTTGGTTTAGGGTTAAAACTCAAGCTATGGTTAGGGTTAAGAAAAAGTTGGGTCCGTGTCCATTTCCCGGTGCCTGGAATTGGCTTAGGCATGGCAGAAAATGCTAGTGGGCAAGAGAAACCCCTCAGGGATGACTTTGGGCATGCTACCTGTATGTATGGGGATTATACCTGTGCATTTGGATTAGGGTTAAAAACTCAAGCTAGGGTTAGGTTAAGAAAACGTGGGTCTGTGCGCATTCCCGGTGCCTGGAATTAGCTTAGGCAGGCCATAAAATGTTAGTGGGCAACAGAAACCCCTCAGGGATGCTTTGGGCATACCTCTATGTATGGGGATTACACCTGTGCTTTTGGATTAGGGATAAAACTCAGGTAGGGTTAGGTTAAGAAAAACTTGGGTCCGTGCGCATCTCCCGGTGCCTGGAATTAGCTTAGGCAGGGCAGAAAATGTTAGTGGGTAACAGAAACCCCCTCAGGGATGACTTTGGACATGCTACCTGTATGTATGTGGATTATACCTGTGCTTTTGGTTAGGGACTAAAACTCAAGCTAGGGTTAGGGTTAAGAAAACGTGGGTCCGTGCGCATCTCCCGTGCCTGGAATTAGCTTAGGCAGGGCAGAAAATGTCAGTGGGTAACCGAAACCCCCACAGGATGACTTTGGGCGTGCTACATGTATATATGGGGATTACTACCTGTGCTTTTGGATTAGGGTTAAAACTCAAACTAGGGTTGGATTAAGAAAAAATGGGTCCGCCGCGCACCTCCTGGTGCCTGGAATTAGCTTAGGCAGGGAAGAAAATGTCAGTGGGAGATAGAAACCCTCCTCAGGGATGACTTTCGGCATGCTCCCAGAATGTATGGAGATTTTACCTGTGTTTTTGGATTAGGGTTAAAACTCAACTAGGGCCTAGGGTAAAGAAAACTTGGGTCCGTGCCATCTCCCGGTGCCTGGATTAGCTTAGACAGGGCAGAAAATGTTAGTGGGTAACAAAAACCCCTCAGGGATGGCTTTGGGCCATGCTACCTGTACGTATTTGGTTTTTACCTGTGCTTTTGGATTAGGGTTAAAACTCAAGTTAGGGTTAGGGCTAAGGAAACTTGGGTCCGTGCGCATCTCCCGTTGCCTGGAATTAGCTTAGGCAGGGCAGAAAATGTTAGTGGGCAACAGAAACCCCCTCCTGGGTGACTTTGGGCATGCTACCTGTATGTATGTGGATTATACCTGTGCTTTTGGATTAGGGTTAAAACTCAAGCTAGGGTTAAGGTTGAGAAAACTTGGGTCCATGCTCATCTCCCGGTGCGTGGAATTAGCTTAGGCAGGGCAGAAAATGTTAGTCGGCCAAAGAAACCCCCTCAGGGATGAGTTTGGGCATGCTACCTGTATGTATGGGGATTATACCTGTGCTTTTGGATTAGGGTTAAAACTCAAGCTCGGGTTAGGTTAAGAAAACTTGGGTCCGTGCGCATCTCCCGGTGCCTGGAATTAGCTTAGGCAGTGCAGAAAGAAAATGTTAGTAGGTAACAGAAACCCCTCAGGGATGGCTTTGGGCATGCTACCTGTATGTTGGATTTTACCTGTGCTTTTGGATTAGGGTTAAAACTCAAGCTAGGGTTAGGGTTGAGAAAACTTGGGTCCGTGCGCATCTCCCGGTGCCTGGAATTGGCTAGGCAGGGCAGAAAAAAAGTTAGTGGTAAGAGAAACCCTTCATGGATGGCTTTGGGCATGCTACCTGTATGTATTTGGATTTTACCTGTTTTTGGATTAGGGTTAAAACTCAAGCTAGGGTTAAGCTTGAGAAACTTGGGTCCATGTCATCTCCGGTGCTGGAATTAGCTTAGCGGGCAGAAAATGTTAGGGCCAAAGAAACCCCCTCAGGGATTGGGCATGCTACCTGTATGTATGGGGATTATACCTGTGCTTTTGGATTAGGGTTAAAACTCAAGCTAGGGTTAGGGTTAAGAAAACTTGGGTCCGCACACCGGTGCCTGGAATTAGCTTAGGCAGGGCAGAAACGTTAGTGGGCAACAGAAATTCCCTCGGATGACTTTGGGCCTGCTGCCTGTATGTATGGGGATTTTACCTGTGCTTTTGGATTAGGGTTAAAACTCAATCTAGAGTTAGGTTAAGAACGCTTGGGTCCGTGCGCATCTCCCGATGCCTGGAATTTGCTTAGGCAGGGCAGAAAATGTTAGTGGGCAACAGAAAGCCCCTCATGGGTGACTTTGGGCATGCTACCTGATGTATGGGGATTATACCAGTGTTTCAAGATTGGGGTTAAAACTCAAGCTAGGGTTGGGGTTAAGAAAACTTGGGTCCGTGCCCATCTCCCGGTGCCTGGAATTAGCTTAAGCAGGGCAGAAAATGTCAGTGGGAGATAGAAACCTCCTCAGGGATGACTTTCGGCATGCTCCCAGAATGTATGGGGATTTACCTGTGCTTTTGGATTAGGGTTAAAACTCAATCTAGGGTTAGGTTAAGAAAACTTGGGTCCGTGCGCATCTCCGGTGCCTGGAATTAGCTTAGGCAGGGCAGAAAATGTTAGTGGGTAACAGAAACCCTCAGGGATGGCTTTGGGCATGCTACCTGTATGTATTTGGGTTTTACCTGTGCTTTTGGATTAGGGTTAAAACTCAAGCTAGGGTTAGGGTTAAGAAAACTGGGTCCGTGCGCATCTCCCGTTGCCTGGAATTAGCTTAGGCAGGGCAGAAAATGTCAGTGGGCAACAGAAACCCCCTCATGGATGGCTTTGGGCATGCTACCTGTATGTATGGGGATTTTACCTGTACTTTGGATTAGGGTTTAAACTCAAGCTAGCATTAGGGTGCAGAAAAATTGGGTCCGTGCGCATCTCCCGATGCCTGGAATTAGCTTAAGCAGGGCAGAAAATGTTAGTGGGCAACAGAAACCCCCTCATGGGTGACTTTGGGCATGCTACCTGTATGATAGGGATTATACCAGTGTTTCAAGATTGGGGTTAAAACTCAAGCTAGGGTTA
>JAHFWL010001006.1:0-31197 GCA_021292165.1 Shinisaurus crocodilurus | reverse complement strand
TTCTTTCACAAGCCTGTGAATCTAAATGATCAAACATCATGTGATATGCATGCATGTACATGTCATACATATAAGCATTTAACCTTTTATAGTTGCAGCAGTACAACTTTCCATTTCTTTATTACACCATTACAGTATAAAAGAAATAATCCATCTCTTAGCTTTGCCATATAAACATACCTACTTATTCAGTATTTCACATTTTGCTACAGAAAAATCCACAATATACTCAAGTCATATATATTCAGTACATTTCCTGACATTTCAAAGAGCATATATTACACTTTCTTGAATCCAAGTTATCCAACTTTCAAGAAATACGGTTTCAAAAACATGATTGTCAAACCTCTGACCATTTGCATAGTCCTCTTCCTGTTTATTCATGTCCAACACAGAAAGCTTCGTTTAAACAATCCACTGTTTCTGCTCAACAAAATAATGTCCATTTTGTTATGTCCTGGGTTAAAACACAATGGTTTTCCCATCAGCAGCACCCCTGCTGATTTCAAGCTCCTTTCTTCTGTGATCCCACATGAAGAAAATGAAGAACAGCTTCCCATTTTAAGCACAGCTTTCTCTGTTCAAAACTGCTGCTGTTTTTCTCCTGCTGTTTTAAAACCATGCCTCCGCTGGTTTGATACAGCCTCCCGTGTAGTATCAAGTTTCCCAAGATACGTTCCTGTCACACGTGACTTTGCTGCGACATGACGCTCCAGACGCTTTGCCCACGTCAGACGTAATCCACGCATTTGTAATCCAAGCCACTTGTTGATACAATGCAAAAGATAGCTGATTCGCTGCTGAGCGAAGAAGCAAACTGTAAAAGAAATATGATCCTCCTGCTGTAGCCTTGACTCAAATGAGTAGACACAGAGCCTCCTGGAGATTATTTCCTTGCCCAATACAGCTCCTTAACAATCACTCCAGCAAGCTGTGGAAAACGAAATCCTTGTGTCCAGCGTTGTTCATTTTTCAGCCTAGTAGCTGCCCGAACCGGCACCTCCGTTCCAGCTTCTTTTCACAGTCTGTAGCCTTGGAATTTGCCAAGCCTGGCACCTCCGTTCCAGCTGCTTCCAAAACGAAAAATCCTCCGTCTCTCTGTCCTGCATTCTTCAGTTGTGCTGCATTCCAAGCCGCTATTATCAGCACCCAGCTTTAGCAACACTGCATCGCCTTCCCGGTTTATTTACAAACCATTCTTACAAATAGTAAACAATTCTCTTAACTCTATAACTGCCGAATTTCTCCGTACTGCGTCTCTGTGGCTTATCTGCCCATCTGAGATAACCATCAGGCTTATCTCTGATCATTATCTGGGCCCATAACCAGATGTGAGAGCTGGACTGACCCGGGTTCAAAAGCTTCCCTAGCCAGTGACCCTCAGTCCCAGTCACGCAGGCGGAAGGAGGAGATAACAGCAGTTAATAAGGATTAAAGAGTTTATTTGTAAGACCCAATTGCATGGGATTAAGGCAAGCAATGCATCTATTACTCACTACATCATTGCAGACTCAAATCCAATACCCTAGTGGTAAGGCTAGATGAAGTGAAGTCCAGAACAAGTCGAGACGAGTGAAGAGGAGGAGAAGGAGAGTGAAGCTATCAGCAAGTGTGTTAGTTTTATACCACCTATAAATAGGATATTACTCACCCCAGTTGTATAACCTATTCATCAACATGTTTACCCCAAATCTGTCCAAGGTTGCTGAGTCATATCATCTTGAGACTATGTCTCGTGAGTAGAGACCTTGTGTACTTGAACTCAAGAGACACCCACCAGGTCAGGTGATAATCCTGATGTCAGGTGGTAATCTCGTTCTGCCTATGCAAAACCTAACATATATTGCATACATATGCATGTGGTCCTTCTCAGGGCAAAAAGAGTGGAAACATTAGGGGGGGTTGTAAGTAAACATCAGCTGCAGCCACCCTTGATCCAAATCAGGAGAATGGAATAGAGGGAGGGTGTCTTTAACCCTCCCCCACCTGGAAGTTCTAAGAACATAAGAGCCCGTTGGACCAGACCAAAGGCCTATCTAGTCCAACATTCTGTTCTCACAGTGGCCAACCATATGCCCATGGGAAGGCTACAAGCAGGACATGAGTGCAATATAGTACCTTCCAGCTTGTGTTCATTAGCAACTGCCTCTGATACTGGAGTTAATATATAGCCATTATGACTATAGTAGCCATCAATACTATTGTCCTTCATTAATTTGTTTAATACCCTTTTAAAGCCGTCCAAATTGGTGGCCATCACTAGCTCTTGTGGTCGCAAAATATGTAGTTTAACTCTGTGCTGTATAAAGAAGTGCTTCCTTTTTACCTGTCCTGAATCTCCCACTAGTCAGCCTCATTGGATGACCACGGGTTCTAGAATTATGAGGGAGGGAGGGAGGGAGGGAGGGGGGAGGGAGAAAACATCTCCCTATTCATTTTCTCTGCACCATGCATAATTGTTCTGATCCGGCTCAGGGCCCCCACAATTTGCATTGGGAGGGAAGGTCTGATTCTCATCAGTGGGAGCTTCCTCCCCAAACCCCAATGCAAATAGTAGGGGGTCGGGTGTATGATCTGGATTGGAACTCTGGTGATGGCAAAGGGTTAAAGTAGTCTCCCTCCCACCCTTGCCATGGTCCCAATACAGATTGGATGCTTCCCCCCCACCTCTGCAGCTGCTATAATACCGTGTCTGTTTTGGCCCCCAGTGGAGGCCAGTCTACTCCTGTCCCACTTTCCGAGACATTGAGAGCAGATCTCCCCCCGCCCCACAACAACATTGTTTTCAAAGTGCAGCATTTTATTTTATTTTGAACAGCAGACATTCACTTGAGTCTGTTGCCGGCACCAAAAAGGTGTCCTCTCCCGGCAAAGTGATTCGGGCCTCAGTGTGTATGCCCTGCCCAATAAACACACTGATTTGGAGAAGGGAAACCAACTTTATTTAAGGCCTTAAATAGGCTCTAGGAGTCTGTGACTCAAATCAAGAGCTCCCTTTCAAGTTCTTCCTGGATCTTTTATACAGCATGGAATCAGATACAGGTTTGCATCACATACAGTCATTTTACATACAGTTGCGTAGAAAAACATTCTTATCATGACCTCTTTCACATACATTCAACAACTTCCTTTGCCCTTCTTTGGTACATACATTTCCTCCTGTTCCTTTCTATCAGCACAATTCCATCTTGTCCTGTTCTTTGGAAAGTACACGCATCAGTCTGATGCTAGCACCCCCCCTTCCCCCTTCCCTCCGCCTTTCTCTGTCTCTTTACTTACTGCATACACACACACATCCCTTATCAGTGCCCTCTGTACACACTTTGCCATTCTTCGGCCTCTTCCCCCTCCCATCTACCGCAGCCTTGACCAAGGCTGCCTGCAACTTTACTTTTTTTCTCTCTTACATTTCAATTCAGATTTCTTTGCAACTTTAGCAAGCAGTTTCACAGAACAGCAAGAAAGCAAGAAACAATTTCACAGAAAGCAGAAAACAAGAATGCAAGATTCTCTAGTCAGGCCTAGCTAAACATTAGAACAGGAGTACAAATTCACATGGTCCCCAACAAGTCTATTGCAGCACTGAATTTAGGATATCATTTCAATAGTCTAGTCCAGGGATGGACAACACATGGCACACGAGCCACATGTGGGCCCCATAGCCTTTTTTGCGGAAATGGCAGTGGCAAAAAAAAAAAAAAGTGATTTCATGAGGGGGAAAAGCATGTGGGGAGTGAGCACCATATTTGCAAGCAGAATCGTGCTCCTCCTGTCCTGGAAACCTCCCAGGAGCATGATTCTGCTTGCAAACAAAATGTGCACTCCCCATGCACCTGGTTTCCTTGTGAAATCATCGCTTTTTTGCCAATGCTCTGGCAAATTCAGTGGCAATTGTGGTGGCAGGGGGGGGGGGAGAGGTGCAGCCCTAGTGTGTACGGGAGCAGGAGGGCAATATGACCCCCTAACCCCCAGACATTGCCCACCCCTGGTCTAGTAACTGCAACATACTAGCCCTTAATTCAATAGTTGTTCAGTGCTTTGCTTTCCTGCTATAATTATAGCTCCCAAGCTGTGGTCTACAAGATAAGTCCAATAGGTACTAGAAATAAAAAGCTACACAGCCTTCCTCAAAGCTATTCTGTAGCTCTTCCAAGTGGATTGTATTTAGGGACAAATCCATATATTCCCAAGGAAAAATGGGGGGGAGAAGGGAAATACTTCTATATGGTTTGATCCCACATCACAACAACAAATGTGATGATCTGATTGTGGATCTGCTGATTACATTGTTCCTTTTCATGCCAGCATCAGTACTTATCCTCTTTAGGGCGCAATCCTATGCATGTTTAGACAGAAAGAACTCCTACAACTCCCAGCATCCCTTCAGCCAGCCATGCTGGCTGGGGAATGCTGGGAGTTGATAGAGTTCTTTCTGTCTAAACATGCATAGGATTGCGCCCTAAAGAGGATAAGTACTGATGCTGGCATGAAAAGGAACAATGTAATCAGCAGATCCACAATCAGATCATCACATTTTGTTGTTGTGATGTGGGATCAAACCATATAGAAGTATTTCCCTTCTCCCCCCCATTTTTCCTTGGGAATAATATATGGATTTGTCCCTAAATACAATCCACTTGGAAGAGCTACAGAATAGCTTTGAGGAAGGCTGTGTAGCTTTTTATTTCTAGTACCTATTGGACTTATCTTGTAGACCACAGCTTGGGAGCTATAATTATAGCAGGAAAGCAAAGCACTGAACAACTATTGAATTAAGGGCTAGTATGTTGCAGTTACTAGACCAGGGGTGGGCAATGTCTGGGGGTTAGGGGGTCATATTGCCCTCCTGCTCCCGTACACACTAGGGCTGCACCTCTCCCCCCCCCGCTGCCACCACAATTGCCACTGAATTTGCCAGAGCATTGGCAAAAAAGCGATGATTTCACAAGGAAACCAGGTGCATGGGGAGTGCACATTTTGTTTGCAAGCAGAATCATGCTCCTGGGAGGTTTCCAGGACAGGAGGAGCACGATTCTGCTTGCAAATATGGTGCTCACTCCCCACATGCTTTTCCCCCTCATGAAATCACTTTTTTTTTTTTTGCCACTGCCATTTCCGCAAAAAGGCTATGGGGCCCACATGTGGCTCGTGTGCCATGTGTTGTCCATCCCTGGACTAGACTATTGAAATGATATCCTAAATTCAGTGCTGCAATAGACTTGTTGGGGACCATGTGAATTTGTACTCCTGTTCTAATGTTTAGCTAGGCCTGACTAGAGAATCTTGCATTGTTTCTGCTTTCTGTGAAATTGTTTCTTGCTTTCTTGCTGTTCTGTGAAACTGCTTGCTAAAGTTGCAAAGAAATCTGAATTGAAATGTAAGAGAGAAAAAAAGTAAAGTTGCAGGCAGCCTTGGTCAAGGCTGCGGTAGATGGGAGGGGGAAGAGGCCGAAGAATGGCAAAGTGTGTACAGAGGGCACTGATAAGGGATGTGTGTGTGTATGCAGTAAGTAAAGAGACAGAGAAAGGCGGAGGGAAGGGGGAAGGGGGGGTGCTAGCATCAGACTGATGCGTGTACTTTCCAAAGAACAGGACAAGATGGAATTGTGCTGATAGAAAGGAACAGGAGGAAATGTATGTACCAAAGAAGGGCAAAGGAAGTTGTTGAATGTATGTGAAAGAGGTCATGATAAGAATGTTTTTCTACGCAACTGTATGTAAAATGACTGTATGTGATGCAAACCTGTATCTGATTCCATGCTGTATAAAAGATCCAGGAAGAACTTGAAAGGGAGCTCTTGATTTGAGTCACAGACTCCTAGAGCCTATTTAAGGCCTTAAATAAAGTTGGTTTCCCTTCTCCAAATCAGTGTGTTTATTGGGCAGGGCATACACACTGAGGCCCGAATCACTTTGCCGGGAGAGGACACCTTTTTGGTGCCGGCAACAGACTCAAGTGAATGTCTGCTGTTCAAAATAAAAAAAATGCTGCACTTTGAAAACAATGTTGTGGGGCGGGGGGAGATCTGCTCTCAATGTCTCGGAAAGTGGGACAGGAGTAGACTGGCCTCCACTGGGGGCCAAAACAGACACGGTATTATAGCAGCTGCAGAGGTGGGGGAGGGAAGCATCCAATCTGTATTGGGACCATGGCAAGGGTGGGAGGGAGACTACTTTAACCCTTTGCCATCACCAGAGTTCCAATCCAGATCATACACCCGACCCCCTACTATTTGCATTGGGGTTTGGGGAGGAAGCTCCCACTGATGAGAATCAGACCTTCCCTCCCAATGCAAATTGTGGGGGCCCTGAGCCGGATCAGAACAATTATGCATGGTGCAGAGAAAATGAATAGGGAGATGTTTTCTCCCTCCCTCCCTCCCTCCCTCCCTCCCTCATAATTCTAGAACCCGTGGTCATCCAATGAGGCTGACTAGTGGGAGATTCAGGACAGGTAAAAAGGAAGCACTTCTTTATACAGCACAGAGTTAAACTACATATTTTGCGACCACAAGAGCTAGTGATGGCCACCAATTTGGACGGCTTTAAAAGGGTATTAAACAAATTAATGAAGGACAATAGTATTGATGGCTACTATAGTCATAATGGCTATATATTAACTCCAGTATCAGAGGCAGTTGCTAATGAACACAAGCTGGAAGTACTATATTGCACTCATGTCCTGCTTGTAGCCTTCCCATGGGCATATGGTTGGCCACTGTGAGAACAGAATGTTGGACTAGATAGGCCTTTGGTCTGGTCCAACGGGCTCTTATGTTCTTAGAACTTCCAGGTGGGGGAGGGTTAAAGACACCCTCCCTCTATTCCATTCTCCTGATTTGGATCAAGGGTGGCTGCAGCTGATGTTTACTTACAACCCCCCCTAATGTTTCCACTCTTTTTGCCCTGAGAAGGACCACATGCATATGTATGCAATATATGTTAGGTTTTGCATAGGCAGAACGAGATTACCACCTGACATCAGGATTATCACCTGACCTGGTGGGTGTCTCTTGAGTTCAAGTACACAAGGTCTCTACTCACGAGACATAGTCTCAAGATGATATGACTCAGCAACCTTGGACAGATTTGGGGTAAACATGTTGATGAATAGGTTATACAACTGGGGTGAGTAATATCCTATTTATAGGTGGTATAAAACTAACACACTTGCTGATAGCTTCACTCTCCTTCTCCTCCTCTTCACTCGTCTCGACTTGTTCTGGACTTCACTTCATCTAGCCTTACCACTAGGGTATTGGATTTGAGTCTGCAATGATGTAGTGAGTAATAGATGCATTGCTTGCCTTAATCCCATGCAATTGGGTCTTACAAATAAACTCTTTAATCCTTATTAACTGCTGTTATCTCCTCCTTCCGCCTGCGTGACGGGACTGAGGGTCACTGGCTAGGGAAGCTTTTGAACCCGGGTCAGTCCAGCTCTCACATCTGGTTATGGGCCCAGATAATGATCAGAGATAAGCCTGATGGTTATCTCAGATGGGCAGATAAGCCACAGAGACGCAGTACGGAGAAATTCGGCAGTTATAGAGTTAAGAGAATTGTTTACTATTTGTAAGAATGGTTTGTAAATAAACCGGGAAGGCGATGCAGTGTTGCTAAAGCTGGGTGCTGATAATAGCGGCTTGGAATGCAGCACAACTGAAGAATGCAGGACAGAGAGACGGAGGATTTTTCGTTTTGGAAGCAGCTGGAACGGAGGTGCCAGGCTTGGCAAATTCCAAGGCTACAGACTGTGAAAAGAAGCTGGAACGGAGGTGCCGGTTCGGGCAGCTACTAGGCTGAAAAATGAACAACGCTGGACACAAGGATTTCGTTTTCCACAGCTTGCTGGAGTGATTGTTAAGGAGCTGTATTGGGCAAGGAAATAATCTCCAGGAGGCTCGTGTCTACTCATTTGAGTCAAGGCTACAGCAGGAGGATCATATTTCTTTTACAGTTTGCTTCTTCGCTCAGCAGCGAATCAGCTATCTTTTGCATTGTATCAACAAGTGGCTTGGATTACAAATGCGTGGATTACGTCTGACGTGGGCAAAGCGTCTGGAGCGTCATGTCGCAGCAAAGTCACGTGTGACAGGAACGTATCTTGGGAAACTTGATACTACACGGGAGGCTGTATCAAACCAGCGGAGGCATGGTTTTAAAAGCAGAGAGAAAAACAGCGCAGCAGTTTTGAACAGAGAAAGCTGTGCTTAAAATGGGAAGCTGTTCTTCATTTTCTTCATGTGGGATCACAGAAGAAGGAGCTTGAAATCAGCAGGGGTGCTGCTGATGGGAAAACCTTTGTGTTTTAACCCAGGACATAACAAAATGGACACATTATTTTGTTTGAGCAGAAACAGTGGATTGTTTAAACGAAGCTTTCTGTGTTGGACATGAATAAACAGGAAGAGGACTATGCAAATGGTCAGAGGTTTGACAATCATGTTTTTGAAACGTATTTCTTGAAAGTTGGATAACTTGGATTCAAGAAAGTGTAATATATGCTCTTTGAAATGTCAGGAAATGTACTGAATATATATGACTTGAGTATATTGTGGATTTTTCTGTAGCAAAATGTGAAAATGAATAAGTAGGTATGTTTATATGGCAAAGCTAAGAGATGGATTATTTCTTTTATACTGTAATGGTGTAATAAAGAAATGGAAAGTTGTACTGCTGCAACTATAAAAGGTTAAATGCTTATATGTATGACATGTACATGCATGCATATCACATGATGTTTGATCATTTAGATTCACAGGCTTGTGAAAGAAAATGCAAACTATGTTGGGGAAAGCATTGGAAATTGTAATTTTCACATGAAAGGTAATTTTGTGCACATAAACAAGGGATGCTAGCTTCAACAGGTAAACTGGAAGGCAAGCTGAAAAACCAGTTCATTTCATTTAATTTGTTCTTGGTGATCTTGTGGAACTCTGATGGTTTTAGAGGAGAGGCACGTATTTCATGATGTTAATTGATCAATACACGAGGTACAGGTTGTGTACTGTTAGATAGAAGCTGGAGTTCTTGAAACAAGTCAAGGTGTTTGTGCTTGGGTGAGAACAAGCATATTACCCATGTTACCTATTCTTTTGAGATATGGGAAGTTCAACTCAGTGCATTTTGATGCCTTTCTAACAGGATGTGATATTGAACACATGGATTGTGTGGAAGAGTAAACAAACACTCAGAAGAGGTGATACTAATTTGGATAATGAGGTTGGGTAGAAGCTCTTAAATGTTTTGATTATGTACATGATAGAAGTTTTAGTTGTGTGATTGAACTGTACACCTTAGAAAGTAGTGTAGAAGGAGAATCTTCTGGAGAAACATTTCAGGATCTTGGATCTGATATGTAGGTACATACACCTCAAAGTTAGAAGAAATCTGTAAGGGAGCTTACATGAGATTTTTCTAGAAATGAGAATATTGTGTTTCACATGAACTACACTTGGATAGTGAGATTATCTAGAAGTGTTTAGTATAATGCTGAATGAAAAGGTGAGATCATTTTTCAAAATTAATTCTGTTAATGCAGGAGATGCATCAAGTTCAGAGTCAGAATAGAAAAGCATTTGCTGAAAGACAGTCAGGTAAATTTGACAAACTTTGATACACATTTGGTTTAGTGGAGACTAAACAAATGATTGTTCATCATTGGTGCAAATTTATTGGAACAGAACCTGATAACTGATGAAGGTAAGGAACAGGTGAGTCAAACAACCTGTGAGATATCAGGATGAATTTGCAGGAAAAGCCATTTGAAACTTCAAAATTTCAAAGAGGTAAAAAATTGTCTGTTAAGGAAGCTAAACCATAGCTTCAGGCTATGCAAGCTGAGTTGAATTCTTTGGATAAAGAACAAAACATGGAAGCTGGGTGAAACAAACAGCAGTCCATGGAACTCATTGTTACCAGATAGATTTTTAGTGAAAACTAACCAGATTGGAAAAGGTTATATGACAAATAGCAAGATTGGTTGCTTGTGATTTTGCTCTAGTTAAAAGGAGCTGGATAATCATAAGATGTGCAACAACAATTTGCTTTGGAAACAGTTAGACTGATGTTTAAGAATGTGAGAATGTATGGATATTTCACAATTGAAATATTGGAACATAAGCATTTTAAATGAGAGGAAGTTTTGGAAAACTGTCTGAGAATATTTTCTGTAGGAAAGCTAGAAATCAGCTGGAGGCTGGAATTCTGTTTTGAACTCAAACATTGCTGAATTGAGATTTGCACAGAGAGGCAGATCAATGTTTGTTTGTTAAACAGGAACAAGGACATAGACTGTATGTACTTTGTTTAATGGATGATCTATTGTTTTTTCTGGACAGATAAAAGCAATATGATATAATTGATCCAGGGTTTGGAATTTCATTGAATGAAACTGCTTGGTGGTGGATCAATATTTGTAAATAGAGGTTGAGGGAGAACCAAGAGGGCAGTATCTTACTGCAAAAACCAGAGAAATATCATGGATGTGATTGAGAATTTTGGAGATAGTTAACTCAGTGAGAGACTCCAAAAATTGAGGATTTTCAAGCACATGCTGATGGAAAAGCAGTTTGAATGCTACACAGAGCATTGGGCTGTTGAGCTTTACTGTACAAGCAACAAGGCCAGATATTGCTGTCAGTGTAATGGGCAGACTGTTAGACCAACAGGACATGCTTGGAGAGCTCTGAAAAGGAGTTGAGTGTTATCTGGAGGGAACATCATACTTCGACTATTACAAGTCAAGCACAGGTGGCTTACAGATTCACAGAAATGCCAGTTGTGGTTGTGATAGTAAGAACAACAAGAACACCTGAAGTTTGTTATTTTTATAATCATACTTTGATTGATTTTGTAGAAACAATCATCTAAAGGTTAGAGTTCAACTGAAATTGAACTGAATACATTGTATGTATTGTATTATGCTATTGTAAAGCTTGAATAGTTATTGCATTTGTTTAAATAGTTTAAATTGTTAAAATGTTTAAATGATGCTGGGATTGATGTGAAAAACCTATTACAGTTTTTCAGGAAACCAAGCCAGGATTGCTATGCAGGCAGATAGCAATACACAACGTTTTGGGTTTGCAAATAAAACTGTGTCATAAGGAGGGATACATCAGAAGTGATTTGATGGTGGTTCAAATTTCTGGCAGGTAAAGTCATTCCTGAAAAAGTTTTTTTATCAAAGTCCATAGATGAAGGAACAGCATCAGATGTCAACAAAGCTGTTGCTGTTGTATGAGGTAAATAACCACGTTCTGCGACAAATGCAAAAGCAGGGGGATGTTAGGTTTTGCATAGGCAGAACGAGATTATCACCTGACATCGAGATTATCACCTGACCTGGTGGGTGTCTCTTGAGTTCAAGTACACAAGGTCTTAGTCACGAGACATAGTCTCAAGATGATATCTCAGCAACCTTGGACAGATTTGGGGTAAACATGTTGATGAATAGGTTATACAACTGGGGTGAGTAATATCCTATTTATAGGTGGTATAAAGCTAACACACTTGCTGATAGCTTCACTCTCCTTCTCCTCCTCTTCACTCGTCTCGACTTGTTCTGGACTTCACTTCATCTAGCCTTACACTGGGTATTGGATTTGAGTCTGAATGATGTAGTGAGTAATAGATGCATTGCTTGCCTTAATCCCAGCAATTGGTCTTACAAATAAACTCTTTAATCCTTATTAACTGCTGTTATCTCCCTCCTTCGCCTGCGCTTGACTGGGACTGAGGGTCACTGGCTAGGAAGCTTTTGAACCCGGGTCATTCCAGCCTCACAATATAAGGTCCTCACTTCACCCTGGGAACATAGGAAGCGCTGCCCTATACTGGTCAGACTGTTGGTCCATCTATCCCAGTATTTCAACACTGACTGGCAGTGGTCTCCAGTGTTTCAGGTAGGATCCTTTACCCGCCACCTGGAGATACCAGGGATTGAACCTGCAACCTTCTGCATGAAAGGCAGGTGCTCTAACACTGGTTACAACCCTGCCCATCATAGTAAAGGACATTTTGTTAGACAGAATAATAATGGTCTGCCTCCTCCCCTGCCTGCTTTCTTGCATATGAATGGAGTGAAGATTACTGATGTTCTATAAACATTTTCAGTACAGCTTTTCTTTTGTTATGACAATTTCAAGAAAGAATATGTGGAACTGAAGTTCCCTGTACTTCTGCTCCACCTCCAACAACAATTCTCCACATTTTTCATTTCTCCTTGGATTATTTTTTGTTTTTTCCGTTCCTCTCGCTTCTTCACCATTCAGCATCTGGCAGCTCCCTCCGCATAACATCTCTAGCCCAGCCTGAACAATGGAAGAGCTCCCAAGGAAACCTGTAATTCAACAAAGATAACCCCAATGTGTCAGAAGTACTGTAGCAGAATGGTGATACACCATTCTTTCCATCGAGATTGGTTAGAGTATCTAATTAATCTGGCAGAGTTTTCCAGCCTCAGTTATGGCATCTGTTGTGCCACGGAATGATCCAAAGCAACCATCTGTCTTTCTACTGTAAAATGAATGGATGAGCAAAGATATAATTTTATTTTAGCAGCAGAAGGTAGGAATGAGCATGATACCAGGCTGAAGCTGTGCACTTAAGTTGTCAAGGTTAATTACTGGAGGAAATACACAAAACTGCATATTGGGCTGCAGTAGGCTAGGACATCCGTGCCAACACACAGTTGGAGGATGATTAACAACAAACATTATATAGGATCATACAGGTTCGTTATATTGGATGTATAAATCTTTTTCTCTCTTCCAGCTAATCAGCGCTCATCCAGCTGCCTACGTGGGGCCCATATTTCTGCCAAGGGTATCTTGTGTGAGAGAAGCAAAACAGAACGATATAACTATCGCTGCATGTGGATGTAAACACAACATTACACGCAGCTGCCCCACTTCAGGGACTTGTCACTTAAGGCCTCTTCTTAGAGCAGAAATAATAAATGTTGGTGGTGGCAACACAGAGATCAAAGGAAAGTGGGAAATCTGTGCAGATCACGTTAGCAGCAGAACGCAATGCTGCATATGGAGTTGGGGTTGTGAAACTCTGAAGAGGGCTTGGCAGAAGAGACGTTGGGAATCCTCACTGTGTAGAGCTCATTATGTTGTGATTTAACATTATATATTGACCATTCCATTTTACTGATCAATATGTCCCTCAGCTAAAACCATAGTTGAAGGGTCTGACATTTAATAAGAAAGATAGCAGCTGTTATCTTGAAAAGACTACATGACTTCTGGCAAATTATCTTTCTTTCTTTTGGTGGGAGACCCCTCCTCCAGTTTCCTGCATTGAGCAGGGGATTGGACTCGATAGCCTTGTAGGTTCCTTCCAACTCTATGATCTATGAAATCTAGGAACAAAGGCTGCAATTGTACACATGCTTACTTGGGAGTTGAATTTAGCGGATTTATTCCTGAGTTAACATGGATGTACAACAAATATTTTCATTTTGTTCATGCAGAAGCTCTAATATTGTATTATAGAGTGCAAATTATAGTCTAAATTAGAATGTCTGAATTTTGTTTTGGCAAAGCCCTCTTTAGACATTCATCTGTATCATGAGTCCTTTTCACCAGCAGATGGAAAACCACAGCTGTACCCTCCAGTGCACTGCTCTCTACACAGCTACATGCTGCTTGGGTTCTCTGCATTTCTATTGCCATTGGGCAGCATCCAGCAGTGCTGCTGCACCTCTGCTTGTTCCACCGCACCAATGGCATCAACTGCTAGTGCAACAGGAACTAGTGCTTCCTAAAGCAACCCTGACAACATTTGCTTACGGAACAGGAACAGGTCAGCATAGCTCCTTTCTATTCCAGAAATGAGTGTTTCCTGTTGCACTAGCCATAGGTCCTGTTAGCCCATTGGATACTACCCATTGTGTGTTCCATGCATTTTCTGCTAGTCAGTTCAGAGCTGAAGACAGGTCTAGCAGATACAATTTTCCCCCAACTTGTCAGATTTCTTGTTTTGGTGAGAAATGAAAATGTATATATTGTGAAGCTCCTCTACTTGTGAAATTCAACATATACAAAATACGCATCAAAGAGCAGAGTCCCAGTTCAATCATCTGGTCTGATGGGCCCCTAACTAACCACCTCAATGTCTGTGCCCTTACTCCTACTCTCCTGTTGGCTACTGAATTCTATGATTGTTTATTTCAGGTACTTAAAATGTATCATTCAGGCAGCAATCCTATGCATACTTAACTGAGAGAAACCATTGAACAGTCAGCCTTATTTCTGAGTAGACATACATAGGATTGCACTGTGGGCTTTTCTACACAAGGCTGTTGATCCACTTGGGTTTCCTCGCAGAATTGAGATTTGAGCACTACATGAAGGGCATTTCTTTCCTGTTTTTCTGCACATAACCCTAGGTGGCACTGTGGTTTAGAGGAATAGCACAAATACAAAGAGGGAAAAACATTTTCCTTTGCTTTCAGAAATAATGCCACTTTTTCTCTGCTCTGAAAAAACTCACTGAAAGTGCTCTTTGGAAACAGAAGCAAAACTGGGGGGTCACAACATCATCTAAAGAACCCATAAACAACCATGAGTAGGGAATGACAACTGACAATAAATGCCTCATGTAGAAAAGCCCTGTAAGATAAGCAGCCTTCAGGATGGCAAGGAGAAGTGTAGGGGCAATGATGCTGAGTTGAAGAATATGGTGGAAGAGGTTTATTTATTTATTTGATTTGTACCCCAGCTTTCTACTAAGAAAAATGGCACTCAAAGCGGCTCACAATCATAAACAAAAACTTAATTTAATAGAATAATAAAACAAATGCATTACAACATAATTAAAAACACAATAGTAACAGAATATAAATGGCATCTAACCCAACAGACCCACGTACGTCGTACACTAAAGCTCTGCTTGAATAAAAAGGTGTTCAACATGCTGACGGTAAAACAGCAGAGGGGGGAACCAACGTAGCCTGCCTCGGCAGGGAGTTCCACAGCCTGAGAGTGGCCAAGAAGACCCTCTCTTGCATTGCCACTAAACCCGTCTCTGAAGGTGGCGGTCTCGAAAGAAGGGCCTCTCCTGAAGATCTTAAGATCTGGGCAAGCTCATATGAGAGAGGCAGTCGGGTAGTCATTAGAGTATTGGACTGGACTTGAGAGACCGAGGTTCTAGTCCCACTGAGCCATGAAGCTCACTGGTTGACTTTGGGCCTGTCACTGACTCTCAGACTAACCTACTTCACAGGGTTGTGAGAATAACATGGAGAAGAGGATAAGAAGGATCATGTAAGCCACCTTTTGTCTCCTTGCAAGAGGAAAAGAGGTGGGATATAAATGTAATAATAAATTAAATAAATTAAATATGGGAGAAGGCAGTCTTTCAGGTAGCCTGGTCCCAAGCCATATAGGGCTTTATAGGTCATAACCAGCATAACCCAGAGACAGACCAGTAGCCAGGAAGCTGTTTTAAAAAGGGAGTCACGTGCTCTCTGTAACTGGCCTGGTTAACAGTCTGGCTGCAGCATTCTGGACCAGCTGAAATTTCCAAACAGTTTTGAAGGCAGCTCCACATAGTCTAAACGGGATGTAGCTAAGGCATTTGTGATTGTGGCCAGATCAGACATCTGGCTAGGAATGGACACAGTTGGTGCATTAGCCTCAGCTGCACAAACACACTCCTAACCACCGCTGAAACCTAGGCAAGTTGGTTGTGATCTAGACCAAGACCACAAGCCACCCAGCATGGCTGGGGAATGCTGGGGAATGCTGGGAGTTGCAGGACTTTTGCCAATACATAGGATTGTGCCCTAAAACTCACTGATTTCAGTGGGAGAAAATTAATAAAATGCTTAATTGTGTCTGGATTGTGCCCATTTGAGACAGCAGTTCAAACATGATAGCACCAAGAGAGGTGAAAGGCAAGAGGGCCACATAGTGAGGCTGGTGATACCCATCCTATCCTACTTAGGTTGTACGTGCACAGTTGCCTGTAGTGTACAAGCCTATTGGAATGCTTTGAGTGAGGATACCCCCCCCTCTTAGACCTCAATTCTTTTTCTTTTTTGTCAAACTGTAACTTCATGATTTAAATGTTGCTGAGCCTTTATTGATTTTTTTTCTTGGCAAGGAAAGACATGATATATATTCTTGCGAGCTAGAAGGAATGAAAATGAATGATTAAAAAACGACCTACTTTAGTGTGATGAATATGCCCAGAACTGAACAAGTGGACCCCCTGCTGCTGCCGTCAAGACTAATTTTCCATTGTTCTTCACATCCAGCTTCCGTGCTACATTACAGTTTTATCAGTTTAAACCTTCCAACTCTACCCATATAATAAGAACAGTTTCTATATCCTTGCTGGGTATATAGATTTCTGATGTGTATTTAAATTGTGCCCACAGTGAGGGCCATCTGGCTGATCGATTTCCTATGACAAAAGTGATATTTTGGGGGTACAAACAAACATACAAAAATGTATGACATCTAAATAGTGAAATGTGTATTCTGAGTTCCTGAATGTTTATTTTAAATGTACTATTTCAAAACACTTTTGCTGGGGAATGCTACCCAAACCCAACATGTGTTTGTGTGGTATTTTACTTTTTGCTAGTTCACTACAATAGTATACAATAATATAATGTAATTGACACAAAATAATATAACAACTGTGAAATCCTGCACATGTCTACCCATTGAATTCAGTACTCACAGGTAAGTTAGTTATAGGGTTGTAGCCGAAGGCACATTGGGAAGACATGCACGTGTGTTTTCTATAATGAGAATTACAGAGAATGGACAGAAACTCCTCCCGATGCACACGTATCACCTCTTGCCCTCATGTTAGGGGTTTTGCTAGACTGAGGCCACTGTGTTTAAAAGGGATGGGATGGTGCTCAGTACAATTCCTGTGAATTTCAATGGGTATTGGATCAAATTAATTAGCATTGGAAAATTATTAAAGCAGCTGCTATTCAGTGCCTTCATCCAGCTGGCATGTGTCTACTGCACAGCTGGTAAAAGTGGAATGTTTCTTTTTAACAAAGTGTTTTCTCTCTCCAAAAGCAACATGCTAAACCATGGCAGAAAAAAAAAAATTGACACTCCACATCAATTACATTTTTGCCAGTTCTAAGGTAGTCTAAAATAAATCCATCCTGAGATGCCACATTTAGAAAACAAGTTTTCATTATGACTCCAAAATATAATAATGGTGGAACTGCTTTAGTAGAGCACAAAGTGGATTTTGAGAAGTTACAAATGGTGAACAAATGACAACAAACAAAACAGGAATATATTGTAGAGGTCTTGGCAACTAGTGGCCTGGGGACACAATCTGTCCCACAAAGACAAGCAACGCAATCAGGGATCCTGATCATGCAGAGAACTATAACTGCATTCAGATGAAATACATGACAATTTCACTTCAGACTTTCCGTAGTGTGCGAGATAGCGGGAACAGATCTAGAACTGGGAATTGTTCCCTGATCTGTTGCTTAGTCAGCTGCTGGTGGTCAAAGGTGCCATTTTCAGTTTCAGTAGTGGGGTCGAGATTCACAACATGAGTCAAATCCCTGTTCTGGGATATGTTCAAGATTAATGTTGCAGCAATTCTATACATGCCTACCTGGAAGAAGCCCACTGTATACAGTGAGACTTCTGCTTCAGGGTAAACATGCATAGGATGGTGCTGTAAACTGCAAACACACACACTCATACATCCAAACCCAGAACATTTAAGAATATCTGTTGTGGTTACTTTTTTTTACACCTTATAGTAACCTGAAATAGAGTTGCTCCTGAGAAATGCTCACATGTAGTCTGAAAAACAGGGGTGGGGGACAGCCTCCCACACCCCACAGCCTCCCTAAATGGCACCTCTGATGGTCAGTTGCCTGTTTCAGACTGGGGCCTTCTTCTCCCCCCTTTTTTCAGGCTTGATTATAGGTTACTTGAGATGATAAGCTGTCAAGTTCAAAGGGAAAGAGGGAAGGTGCTGAGATAAAGCTGTACCCTAGTATAAGAGCATTATCTCCTGATAAAGGGAAGTACAGTACAGTAAAAGGTGGGAGGGGGGAGAACTAGGGACAGAAGCAATATAGTTCATATCATATGTCTGGAATTACTATTTTGGCCAGAGTGAGGTAGACACAGGTGGCATTATAATGCCCATCATCTGCATGAGTACATTCCTATTTGGCAGTCTCAGGAAACCTTAAATCGTGATTTGACAGAGTGCAGCGAACACTAAGCACTGCTGCGGCAACATGGAAGCCTTGTTGAAATTAATGAACCTGGGATCTTGCGTCTGTCTGTTGAGTTGTGTACTCCATCATAGAAGGAGCGTTGCCGTGCGGCTCCTCGTGGTATTGTGTTTCCTCCTGTTCCTTTGAATTCTGTGTTGTTTAATTATTCTACTGTATTTTAATTATTGAAATGAGCACCGCTTGTGTGTGGCAAAAAGCAGCCTATATATCTATACTTCAAAAAAAAAAAAAAAGAAAGAAAGAAAGAAAAGAAAGAAGAGAAGAACACCTTTTGGGTGTGGAATAGTATCCAGAAAATCACTTCCCTGCCCTGTTTGCAACTGACAAAGACAAGGCACTATCTCAAAAGTAAAGACTGCCTTATCCTGGTACCACTGATAATAGGAATTTATATAAGAAACAAAAAAATTCCCTGCCCCTTCCATGGCATCATTGTACTGATTTCCAGTGTCCCAGATCAGTAATGTCCTGCCTTCCAGTAATTAACTCCACTTCCCTGAATTTTTATGACTTTCTCAGTAAGGTGTTAGTTAATTTATAACTAGACAAAAGCCATCTTGCGTGGCCTCCATGCTGCCGGCGCCACGTACAATAAGGACATTCTTTCTGGAACCTCAATATCCTTACAAAATGGAAATTGTGTTAATAAGTACCATCTAGAAATGTGTGTTATGCAGCCTTGTAAATAAGCCCATAGATGTTACTAGCCTGCATATGTGTTTCCTGCCCCCACCCCCACCAGCTTGCTAAAAGGCTAGTAGCCTGTGTTTCCACACTGGCTGCAGAGGAAGGGAAACTACTACTAGCTTCTTAGCAGGCTAGTGTTTTGTTTTGTTTTTTAAGCCTTCTACCAAACAGGTTGGCAGAGGAAGGACACAGCTGAGGGACAATCTTCTTCCCGTCCTCCACAGCCAGGAGCCAGCACGGAAACCAAGCAGACTGGCAGAGGAGGAATGGAGAAATCCTGTCCCTTCTCCAGCAGCCCACTCACTTATCTGCATGGAATTCTTGATCACTATGGCTACCAGGCTAGTGGTTGAAAACAAGGCTGGTGCAGTGAGTGCAATCGAGGAGGCTGACTCAAGGTTACCTATGCCAAAGACAGGATAACGGGAGAGTCTGCTTGAGAAATTCATGTGTTCCCATTTCAGTGCTTCAGCATGAAACTAGAAACAGGGCAAGAAGCCCTTCAAAAGCAAGGATAAGGTGGCATATTGGGTAGGGACCCTACAGTGACATCTTTCCTCTGGTCATTCAGATGGTGATTGGTCTCTCTTCCGGTGGTGGGGAAGCCTATGCGCAAAGGGTTCCATGCATTCTTGAAGCCTGAGCGATTGGGGTTTCAGAACACATAGAAGCCTAGAGGTGAAGAAGTCTACATGGACAGGCTTCCCTGGATTAGATGGCCATACCTAATGCATATGGGAAACTGCATGAAGTTGGAGGCAGGGCCAGTGGCACGACATCGGGGCAAGGGCAGCGGTGCAGCCCCACTGCCCATTTCAATGCATGGAGCCCGTTATATGAGTAACGCACAAAGTGGGCTGCTGCTGCGTGTCTAGACCAGACCGGAGTACTGAGAATTTTGAAGGCTCCCCACCAGACAGAGAAAGGTAGAGGGGGTGACACAGCTGTTGGCTACCATTCTCTGTCTGTTGTTTATCTCCTTACCAGTGAATTGCCCTGCTCCTTCCCCTCCCAACTCCTGTGGAATGGAATCCTCTCAATAAACAATGGAGGAACGTGGCTGGTGGTTTTACAATCCCCTCCTGTTTTCTCTGCCTGCCTCTGGAGGAACCTTCAGAATTCTCAACAATCAGAGCCTAGCTTCCATACAGCCATTTCTTCATGCAATGAGGCCATGAGAGTAACGTGTAGCCAGGATCTCAGTAATGGAATGATACATCTGAAATGAATGGGCTGGGAAGCCATTCTAGTTTACAAGTCCAGTTGCAGTCCAACTGAAAAGTTGCTCCTAAAAAGGATGTTAGAAGTTGTTACGGAACACAGTGAGATATCCCACAGGGAGCAATCACAGAAAAGTCTTCTGGCCCAGTTAAGATAAATCAATCTGACAATGTCAGAAGTGACTGCCAGACACTCGTTGGTATGAAGGGGAAAAAAGGGGACATCTCTTAGGGAAAACGGAGGTAGAAAGATACAATTGAATGCCATCTGATACTACAGGACAGCAATCACCAATACTGAGATCCAGTCATCTTGAATAAAGGCTGCTGTGAAATCTGGCTAGGAGAAGTACTGAACCCTTTTTCTAGGCCAGAAGCGGGAGTTTGGCAGCAAGTAGGCAGAAGGAGAATAGACAAAAGTGAGCACTTTAGGACATGCAGTGTTGTTTGTATTCCAGGTATCGGTTTCTTTTATTCTTGGCCCTGAGCCACAATGTGCTTGCTCATCATTCAGGTTGCTGGGGGAAGGTAAGCATACAGGCAGCATTTGACAGCCTGAAATGCTCTCCTTGTCCTGACCTTTTAGGGTGAAGACAGGTATACATTCTTAGTAGTGGGCATGGGTTTGAACACACAGTCTCTGTCCTGATTATTACTATTTTTACTCAATTGCAGTGAATGTAATACTTTAGAAAAAGAAGAAAAAGAATGCAATGAGTGTGTGTTCAGTCCACTCACGCTATACCTTACTATATATTTATTTATTGATTTGTAATATTACTATACTGCTAAGTAAGTATTAAAAAAAAATCCCTAAGCAGTTTACATATAAATATTAAAATCACCTTTAAAATACAATTTTAAAAACAACTCCAATTACAGTAGTAATAATAATATAGAGCAGTACAGCGGAGTGGCATGGTTAATTTAATTACAAGCCAGGGAAAGCCTGGGTGAACAAGTGCATTTTCAGGAGACGTTTGAAAGATGCCGCATTTTCTGCCTTTCATGACACTTAAAATCGGCTGTCTGAGGTGGCTGCCTCAGTGCCTCACTCCGCCTAATGGTAGGGCTGGCCTTGGCCCCACCCTACTGATTTTCTCCACCCCCAAACAGATTTTCTCCATTTCCCAAACTGCACAAGGGAGTTTTCTCCCCAGAGTGGGTGCTGCAATCAAGAAGGTCCTCCATCGAGGTATTACATGGCGACATTCCGATAATTTTGGAATTTCAGTATCTGTTGATTGTCACCCTTCCTTGCCTTACTTCAGATTGGAGAGAGAGGCTTCTAGGAAGCTGCCGTATACTGAGTCGGACCGTTGATCGTCCAGTTCAGGACTGTCTCCGCACTAGCTGGCAGTGGATCTCCAAGATTCTGAAGAGGAGTCTTTCCCAATCTTACCTGAAGATGCCAAGATTTGAACCTTGAACCTTCTACATGCAAAGCACCTGCTCTGCCCTTGAACTATGCCCCATCAGCATCCTATCACACAAATTGTAGATTTGAAACAAAAGCTACCTTTCCAGAGAGGTAGCTGTGTTAGTTGGAGGCAGCAAAATTTTTTGGGACGACTAATACACTGATTGTGGCATAGAGCTATCCTGTTCTGCAACCAAGAAACCTTGAGCTGTGAGTCATGACACTGTGATACATTGGGTGGTTCCCTTGGGTGGACCACCTGGCTTCCCAGATCTCTCCCCCAAACGTTAATATACTGGGAACACCTTCCAGCCCTACAGAGTTAACTTGGTTCCTTCATACCAGATACCTCACCCATGTTATGCAAGACATCAAAAGATGAAAAAGAAGGAATGCACACAGTCATTGTCTGAACCCACACATGGTAAACAGGTATAAATAATACTTATCTTGGCAGAGGTGTAGATGTGTGGTGAGTCAGGGAACAAAGGCTTTTGTGGGATGACCTGTTTGGGGGTGGAGAAAATCAGTAGGGTGGGGCCAAGGCCAGCCCTACCATTAGGCGGAGTGAGGCACTGAGGCAGCCACCTCAGACAGCCGATTTTAAGTGTCATGAAAGGGCAGGGAATTGTTAGCTATTTAATTTATCAAGATTGTATGCTCCTGCCAGGGAGGGGAGAGGCACTTGCGCAGTTTTCTGCCTTTGGGTACTATGCACCTTGATTTGGGAGAGGGGGTGCCATTTGCTGCTCAGTCGCAGGCTGTAAAATGTCTTGGGCCAATCCTGGGCAGGGCAAACAAACAAAACCCTCTGGGGCTCAGCTGGAGCCTTTCCATCTTGCATCAGCTCAGGGCCTTTTTTAAAGAATGCGACATTCCTAATAATAATGATGATAATGATAACAACAACAGCCAAAAGCAACCAAAAGGAGAGTTGTGTAATCTAGTGCCAGAAAGGGAGAATGCACAGTCTTCATAGAACAAAAAAATAAAACAAACATTATAAAAATGCAGAACGAGCTGCTTTTGGAAAGGTTTAAGGGTAGAATGTTAGGAGGATGACGAAGGTATTTTCTTCCCCATCCTCCATATGTCAGTGTGTAGCCTTTATATGCAGCTGCGCTACACAGTGGGATGTTTAAACAGTTAAGAAGAATTGCTATGGTTACGTAAGTGTGTTTTAAAATCTTGGAGTGAGCAGGAAGCATCGTTCCTCGGGGCACATAAACTAACCACTAACGAAAGGGTGGGAGCGGGGAACCCATCCCTTGTGGCGAGGTTATGCTATAAATGCCTCCTGCCAAGTCTGTAAAGTGCTTTGGATGCCTTTGGAAAAAAAAATGAATTCACACGTCTTTCTGGAGGGGGACGAGGGGGGGGGCTGCTGAATGGCCTAGTATGAGCACTATTAGGTCTTACCCTCCCTATTTTCAGAATGTCAGTGTACTTGTTACATGGCGTCAGATGGGTACAGCGAAAAATAAGAGAAAATAATGGATTCCTAAGTTTCGTCACAGTTAGATTGCATCTTCTTTGCAACATTTAAAGGGCGTTTGGTTGTGTAAAAATACGTGTAAAAATAGGAACACAGTGACCTCACTATGAATAAACATGCATAAAAATCAGGCTGTTGGACACATATATGGAAGAAAAACCAATGAAAGGTTCTCATTGATGCTGCTCCGGGGAAATAAGTGGAGGCAGTTTTTCACAGGAAATCATTAATGAACAGATTTAATTTGAATGTGCTAGCTTACTTCTCATAAAGCTCCTGGAATTTCAGGCAAACAATGAACACTTTGGGTGGAAGATTAACCCAAAGTATTTAGGAAGTCTTGAACGGGAGGTTTAGCCATCTCAAAGTAATCTCATGAAATATATAAACTCTGGAGCAAACTTAATTAAAGTCTCTAAAATCTTTAGACCTACCACTTCTGAGAAGGGGTTGGGAGCATTACTGAGAGAAGCTCTGCTTTGGGGAAATGTAAATTCAAAAAGAAAAGAAAAGAAAAAAGGAAGCATTAAAGAGTGGGTGCATAGGCCTGTCATATATCCTTCCTGCCAGGGTGAAAATAGAAAATTCCATCCCAGTGGGCCATTTCTACTAGGTAAGAAAAAAATCTGGAAGAAACAGTGTGGAAACACAGGAGACCTACAAATCGAAGGCAACGAATCTGGACTTCCTGTAAAATTTCACAAATGAGGCAGTGCAATTACCCAACAAAAACCTCATCTGGAAGCACCCTTATTAAATGCCATGACAGGCAGCAGCTGTCCAACGTCTCAGGCAGAAGTCTTTCTCAGCCCAGCTGCTAGAGATCCTCGTGTCCTTCAGATATTTTGGACCACAGCTCTCATAATTTCTGACCGTTGGCCATGCTGGCTGGGGCTGATGGGAGCTGTAGTCCAAAACATCTGGAGAGTACCTGGTTGCTTATCCCAGCTCTACCTAGCGGTACTAGGGATTGAATCTGGGATCTTTGGCATGCAACGTGTGTGTTCTACCATTGAGCTACGGCCCTTCCTGAAGAGGGACAGGAGAGTGCTCCCACTGACTGATCAGTGTCACCTTAGCAGTGTGGAAGAAGACGCTCCCTCAGACCACCACTTTTAAACTATCTGAAGCAACCCTATTGCAACCCTGATGTAAGATAGTGGACTTGGCTCTAACTAGAAGGGAAACTTCCTCACAGTATTACTATTATTTTTAATCTGGGATCATGAAATGAGTGACTCAAAACTCAATTTATACAGCCAATTTAGCCTCCATTTTGAATACTGGAAAATCATCACAAGTTGACTTTTCCCTTCATTTTTGCATGCCTCCCTCTGAATGCACCCTTATTCCTGAATGGACCCTCCCCTAAGGTGAGACTGATAATTTCCACATCCTGAAAAATACTAGTTTTCAAATGTTTCATATCATAGCATGTGTCACTACACCTAAAAAGGGTACTGTAGAGTTGGGAAAGTGCAGAAAAGTGCCACTAAAATGATCAAGGGGCTGGAACAGCTCCCCTATGAGGAAAGGTTACAGCAGCTGGGATTGTTTATCTTAGAAAAAAGGCAATGGGAGACATTATAAAGGTGTACAAAATTATGCATGGTGTGGAGAAAGTGGACGGGGAGACATTCCCCCCCCCCTCTCATAATACTAGAACCTGGGATCATCCCGTGAAGCTGATTGGTGGGAGATTCAGGACAGATAGAAGGAAGGACTTCTTCACACAGTGCATAGTTAAACTATGGAATTCACTTCCGCAGGATGTGGTAATGGCCACCAATTTGGAGGGCTTGGAAAAGGGATTGGCAAAATTCATGGAGAAGGCTATCAATGGCTACTGGTCCTGATGGCTATATGCTACCTCCAGAATCAGAGGCAATATGCCTATGAACACCAGTTGCTGGGGAACATAGGCAGGAGGGTGCTGTGGCACTCATGTCCTGCTTGTGGGATCCTGTGGACAGCTGGTTGGCCACTGTGTGATCAGAATGCTGGACTAGATGGACCTTTGGTCTGATCCAGCATGGCTTTTCTTGTGTTCTTATGGGGCAATTATCAGCATTATCACTTGAGGATGCAAATCAGATGGATTCTTAACCACAAAGAACAGGGAAAAATCACTTCATGGAGACATATCAGACATTATTGTGTAAACTGTAGCTTGTTCGAGGGCCAGTTGGGATTTGGCAGGGCCATTTCAGTCTTAAGTGCTCTTAGGGTGTTCATCACCAGCTTCTTGCATGCCTTCTCATTCTGGATATGTGCATCACTCTCTCCCCACCCCCAATACTACTCATTGTACGTTCCTTGAATGTATGTGCAAAGACTAGAATTGTGGTCCTTTAAAACTAGGGTTTTAAAGAACCACATATTATATGTGAATATTAGAATGGTATATGCATATTCACGCTTACAGATGTAAAGCCAGGTAATGACAGGCCTGTGACTTACGCTGGCTCAGCTTGTCTGAGCGTGGAAAGCTAAGCAGGGTCAAGCCTGGTTATGACTTGGATGGGAGACCCCTCCTCTAGTTTCCTGCATTGAGCAGGGGGTTGGACTCGATGGCCTTGTAGGCCCCTTCCAACTCTATGATCTATGAAATCTAATTATATTTCAAACACCATTTGAAAATGGCACATTGCCACAGCTGCTTCTTTGTAAATGCACCATAGTTATTTGCAGTGCCATCTCAAAGATTGGGGGGGGGGGGGAGGCTTGGGCAAGACATCTGTAGTAGGCCACCTCCTCTAGAGAGTCTACCTTTTCACACACTACCATTGTCGCCAGGTGCTCCTCCTCCTCCTCCTCCTCCTCCTCCTCCTCCTCCTCCTCCTCCTCATTGCTACCCCTTGTGTGCTTGCCAGGCAGAGAGCCAGTGAGCAAGCAGGTTCCAATGGTGAAGAGGAGAGGCTCTTGACAGTGGACCCCTTGCGAGAGTGTGTGCCCCCTCTGCAAGTGCCCAACCATGCCGACCCTTAACTCTGGCCCTGGTTGTTTGTTAGTAAATCAGTCATGGTATCTCACAATGACGGCACGGCACGGCGATGTGTCATTAGAAAAAGGGGAGTAATATTCCTCAGAATGTTGAGATATGAGATGGATATACTGAGGCAAAGTGCATCTTTGAATAGGTACTAACTTCCTTGCTAAGGGATGCAGTAATAAAATGTATAATCAAAGACAAGTCTTGGATAAAGATCAGGTATAGACTCTATCAGCAGACTGTAATATGTTCTGGGGAAATATGAACAATTAATAACACACAAACAATAGTACAGGCATGCCCTGGGGGAAAGAGAAAGTATGCAGTGCCCAGTTCACATGTCACGTCTGCAATTCCTGGGTTGTTTAACCCTGGAATTGTGGGGAGGCACAGAGCGTGTGAACCGTGCACTCATCATTTCTGCTTTTAATTAACAACTCAGGAAGGGGGCATTCCTGGGTTGTTTCGTGATGTGCGAACCTGGAAATTTTGGGTTGTTTATGGGTTAAACAATCCAGAGTTAACCCAACAATTGTCATGGTTTGTTGTTGGGTTAACTCTGAGTTCTTTAACCCATAAACAATCTAGAGTTTCTGGGTTCACATGTCATGAACAACCCAGGAACAGGGGCATTCCTGAGTTGTTAATTAAAAGTGGAAATGACGAGGGTGCAGCTCGTGTGATCTGCTCATCCCCGCAATTCCTGGGTTAAACAAACCAAGAATTGCCACCATGACATGTGAATTGGCTCTAATAGCTCCTGGTTATCCCAATTTTTTAAACTGCACCTATCCGAAAAAGAAGCCGAGAATTCCTTTCTAGATCAAGCAAGCTAGCCTTAGATTAGAAAGATCAAAACAGAACTATGTGCTCATATTCTCACCTCAGATACGAACACAGTCAAGCAGTGTTATAATTTTCTCTGAATAAAGAAGATTAAGGGCAACTTAATCAGGGCTTATTGTTAATATACTTGATCCAAGCCATACATGTTTAGGTAGCAAGGAATTTAACCCACTATTATGACAGCCTCCCCCCCCCCCGCCCCGGAAATGAAAATTTAAATTCAAAACAGTCTACACAGATGTTGCATACAGATACTATACGCTTTATTCAAGTAGCATGAGCTATGATTATGAAGAATAAATATCAATAATAATTGTATTTATATATCAGCCTGAACATATACTCTGGCAATTGTGACTCAGTGGCCTGTTTATAAAATAAATACGACAGAACAACCATTTTAACAGTACGTATTACAAAAGGAAGTGGGTGTGGGAAGGGAAAGATTCACCTGGGTGGCTTTGACATTTCCACCCCAATCCAGCAAAGGAGATCTGAATGCATGAGCAGGCATCTGTGTGCCTCTTGTCTGTTGAATTAGAACCCACACAGGTGTGAAGGATGAGCATTGGAAAGTGTGTCTGTTCTACCTGCACGCCCTCATTGCTTGCCACTGCAATTGCTTTGCTCCATTCCGTTTGGATATTTCTGGATCAACTCATCACATGTAAATGCACAGCTAGAGCCGGAGAGTGTTTAGAAGAAACGTGCAGGGGATACTTCAGAGTATCGGGGATCTGTGCAGTAACGGCACAGAATGAATAGTCCTTGTTTATTTGCTTAAAAAAAAAAAAAAAACAGGTTCCACCAACCTGCACTGAGGTACTGGTGGGGGCAGTCAGGGTCATTTGACACTCGTTTCCCCCGCAGTCTCCTTTCTCTAGGTTTGTAACGTTCTGTATTCTTGTGAAATCCCATTAGGGGGATTTGGATGTGAGCCTTTGGGAACTGCAGGGCTGTTTGCATTTGAAAAGCCACTCTGGCCCAAGTCTTCGGTGCTCATTGGGGCATGGCACAGAGGCAAGTGGTCCTCCCTCTGTTCCGATAGGAAGCCCAACGTGGGAGTGGGAGCCCTTAAGGTAATTTTATCCTGAAGAGAAGAATGTTGTGACACAAGATAATCCAGAGCTCTCCTGACCTAAATCTACCTAGACACTATGCTCAACATCTTAGGCCTTCTTCTGAGTGCCACCTCTGAGGGAGGCTCGGATGGTGGCAGCAAGGAAGAGGGCCTTCTCAGTGGCGGCCCTCGGATTATGGAACAATCTCACCTCTGAGGTCCACCTGGTGCCAACTCTGCTATCCCTTCAGTGCCAGGTTAAGACTGCCCTCTTCTCCCAGGCATTCAATGGCATTTAATGGCCTTAAACGGCCGTTTTTGCTTCTAGCAGGTCTAGCTGTATTGAACTTGTTTTAGTTGCTCAAATTGTTTTAAATGCTGTTTTAAATTTTGTATTGAAATTTTATCCTGGTTTTTTTTTTTTGGTATTTGTATTTTGTATTTTATTGAATTGCATAAATTGTTGTTAACTACGGTACCCAGAGAGCTTCAGCTGTTGGGCAGTATAGAAACAAAATAAATAAATAAATAAATAGCAAAACCGTTACAGATTCTGCCAGAAATATTGCACCAGTGTAGGTTGCCAGGGTCTAGACCACAGAAGGCTCCTGCCGGTCCATAGATTCTGGGTGACTTGTAACCCACGGCAACAAGCCACCCTGGTCTGGTTTGCACGACATGTCAAGCTGCGCTGCTGAGGGCAACTATGCAAATCCCCCCAGCATGTGACCAACAACTGTGGCTTGTTAACCACTTGCTGATCATTTGAACCAGGCCAAAAATACGCCCCTACCTTCCTAATCATCTCCTCCCTTCAGTGGTTCATGCCTGGTCTCCTCTCGCCTAGACTACTGTAATGTGCTCTACGTGGGGTTACCCTTGAAGACGGTTCGGAAGCTACAGCTGGTACAGAACGCGGCGGCTCGCCTGGTTAAAGGCAGCCGCCGGCGGGATCACATCACGCCAGTGCTCAAGGAGCTACACTGGCTACCAGTTGCTTGCCGAGCCGAATTCAAGGTGTTGGTTTTGACCTTTAAAACCCTATACGGCTCCGGTCCAGTCTATCTCAAGGAGCGTCTCCAGCAACACCAAGTGGGCCGCTCAACAAGATCTGCCACAGACGGCCTTCTCCTTGTCCCTTCAGCCAGAGCAGCTAGACTGGTCGGGACGAGGAAGAGGGCCTTCTCTGTGGCAGCCCCCGTACTATGGAACTCTTTCCCAAGTGACCTCCGCCATGCCCCCTCTCTGCTGAGCTTCCACCACTCATTAAAAACTTGGTTATTCAGGTGGGAATATGGGGTGGGCTAAGATTTTAAAATTTTATACTGTTTTAATGTATTTTAATGTATTTTAATGGAGAAAAATGTTTTAATGTATTTTATTCTGTTTTATCTTTTGGACATCGCCCAGGGTGGCCGGTTTGCCGGCCAGATGGGCGATAAATAAATGCAAATAATAAATAAAGAATAAATAAAGATACGGTCAAGCGCTGCATACAAAGAACGATTTCATCAAGGGTGGCATCTTCTAGCATTAAGATGGGAACTGCTGCAGTTGATAAAATGCTTTGATCTGTGCCATTCTTGTATGTCTTGGGACTCTCTTGAAGGGATGAGCATGGAGAGAGGAAGCATGAGTGACTTACACTTCCTCTCTCACTGGTTCCAGAGAGCCCTTTTCACACTTTCAGTATTCAGTCACACATTTACTGAATGTGCGGAAGGGGTAGTGGGGTTGTGACCATCGGCATGGCCCCTGACCTCCGTGTGTTCAGCGTAAGGTGGGAAAGGGGCTTCTACACTTGCTCAGCTGTGAAAGGCTCAGGTCTTGCAGCACAGACCAGCACGGGCATCTCCCCAGGGATCAAAAGCCATCTCCCCTGCTCACATTTTCTCTCTCTCTCGCCCTACTTTTCTGTAATGTCTAAAAGACAAAGGGCTTCTTAGGCTCTAGACTTGGCAACCCTATATAAGATTAGGGGAGTGGTGGAACAGAGTCTTTGCTGATGTGGCATGCATGCTACGGAAACCCTTTCTCTAGAAATTCAGTTGGTACCTTTGCTTTATAATTTCTGTCATTAGCCGACAGCTTCCCGCCACCCCACCATGTTCAAGTACTGGTTGTTTATGCCTGTTTCAGGAATGTTTGTGGAGGGGGGAGATTTTTTGGTCACTGCTGAATCATTTATTGTTTTCTATTGCGTTATTATACTGTCCGTTTGTGTTTTTACAAAGAAATTGTTTTAATTTTGTTATACATTGCCTTAAATACTCAGTTTCTGAATGGAAAGGTGACTCATGAAAGTTTAAAATAAATGAGCAATCCTATGCATGTTTACTCAGGAGTAAGTCCCATGTTCTTGAAAGGGGTATACTCCCAGGTATGTGTGCATAGGATTATGATCTAAAAAAATAACATTTAAGGCAAAAACGGCCGGGGGGGGGGACGCAGAGCGACACATTCTTTTCCCCAGTGTGGCAAACAAATCTGGTACAGAACGCAGCGGCTCGCCTGATTAAGGGCAGCCGCCGGCGTGATCACATCACGCCAGTGCTTAATGAGTTGCACTGGCTACCAGTTGCTTGCCGAGCCGAATTCAAGGTGTTGGTTTTGACCTTTAAAACCCTACACGGCTCCGGCCCAGCTTATCTCAAGGAGCGCCTCCAGCAACATCAAGTAGGCCGCTCAACAAGGTCTGCCACGGACGGCCTTCTCCTTATCCCATCAGCCAGAGCAGCCAGGCTGGTGGGGACTAGGAAGAGGGCCTTCTCTGTGGCGGCCCCCACATTATGGAACTCCCTCCCTAGTGACCTTCGCCATGCCCCCTCCATGATGAGCTTCCGCCGTGCATTAAAAACATGGCTGTTCAGGCGGGAATATGGGGTGGGTTAGGTTTTTAATAAGGATTTTTTATATTGTTTTAATAATTATATTTTATTGTGTTCTACTGTATTTTAATTGTACATAGCCCAGGGTGGCCGGGTGACCGGCCAGATGGGCGATTAATAAATATAATAAATAAATAAATAAAGTAATAAATAAATAAATCTACCTCCAAATGGCTTAAAAACTGCTCTCCCCCCTAAGCTTTATTTCAATTTACAGCCACTGTGAATGGAAGGCTTAAAATACCATTTGCACCACCTAGGATTAGGCACAGAATTCAAATTAAACACCTGTAGTGGGACTATGTGAATATTTAAAAAACATTAAATC